>CAUYPK010032222.1:0-102011 GCA_963574355.1 Loris lydekkerianus | reverse complement strand
GCCCAGCTCAGTGGCTCAGTCTGGGGCCCCAGACAATGCCCAAAGTTCTCCACACTCCTGCTCAGGCTCTCCCCAAGGCAGTTCAACTGAGTGCCAAGTCCAAGAACACCAAAACAGTTCACAGGTAAGGCCTTTCTGGTTTGCAGTCTCACTGCTGCTTGTACTTATGGTTGCTGGCGTGATTAGGTTGATGGAACACACGCAACCACTTGCCAGTTTTCCACTGTTTTTGTCCTCCTCTTGGGGTCCAGAAATCCCTTGCTGGCTCCCTGTATCCTCAAAGGGATGATAATAGGCAGATCCCCCCAGCCGGAGATGCCTGGAGTCTTGTCTCCCCAGACTCACCGTGCCCAGTTGCAGGGAAGCTGTTCCTCGGCCGCCATCTTTAATCTCTCTCTGAAGAAACACCTATTTTCTCTTTTTGAGGAATTGCTACAGTTACTTCCAAAGTGGTTGGACCTTTTTACATTAACACTAGCAATGCATAAGGATCTTACTTTCCTACTTCTTCAGCAACAATGGTTATTGTCCATCTTTTATTACACCAATTATTCTGGTCGCTGTGAAGTAGTATTTATTTTGGCCTTGATATATATTTCCCTAATAACAAATTTTCCAAATTTCCTTTTACTGTTGATTTCTAATTTGCTTTCACTTTGGTCAAAGAACACTTTATTTGCTAGTGTATGATCTAACCTGGAGACTGTCCCATGTGCAAATGTACAATTGAAAAAAATGTGTACTCTGATATTGAGTATTTAATATGTTTGTTACACAGAGTTTATTTAGTGTTGTTAAAGTCTTCTATCTTATTATTCATTACTAGCCTAACTGATAAATCTACTATTGAAAATGAGACACTAAAATCTTTGGTTATTGTTAAATTATCTGTTTTCCCTTTAATTCTGTCAGGTTTTGCTTCATGTATTTTGGTGCACTGTTGGATAAGTGTATCTTTATAATCATATCTTTCTAATGAAGCAATGATATTATATAAAATATCATTGTTTATATCTAGTAATCCTTTTTCTCTTAACGTCTATTTTCCTTGATATTATCCTTACTCCAGCTCTCTTTTGGTTACTCCTTTCATAATGTATATATTTTTAATTCTTATACTTTCAACTGATTTCTGTCTTTGAATATGAAGTATATAACTTGTAGACAACATGGAGTTGGAATACTTTTTAAAATCCTATTCTTTAAATCTCTGACTTTTGATTGGGTGTTTAGTCAATTTACACCTAATGTAATTACTGATAATAAATGATTACATTTGCCAGTTTGCTATTTTTCCCCTATAGGGCTACATGTCTTTTTTGTTCCTCTATTCCTTAATTTCTGTCTTTCAAAAATTTAAAATACTTATAATCCAGTTTACTATTTTAATTTCTTTTGTATTTCATCTTGTAAATATTTTTAGTTAATTTCTTAGTGGTTGTCTTGTAAGTTACAATTAGCATCTTAATTAAACAACCTAGTTCAGAATATTACTAAGTTAATTTTAATAGTGTACACTTTTTTG
Source organism: Loris lydekkerianus (assembly GCA_963574355.1). NCBI lineage: Eukaryota > Metazoa > Chordata > Mammalia > Primates > Lorisidae > Loris > Loris lydekkerianus. The sequence goes on along the minus strand of CAUYPK010032222.1, from coordinate 100,486 downwards.
TTCTAATATAACTCCTTCCCTTCACTCTTGCTTTTAACTTTATTATACAAAACTATCTTTGTTATGAATCCATCAATACAAATTTATAATCTTGCTTTATGCAGTTGTCTTTTAAGAAAAGAATATCAAACAAATTCACATATATCATTTTTCATATACTTCCATGGTTAACTTTACTAGTGTTTTTACTTAGGAATTCAAGTTACCCTCTAGTTGTCCTTTTCTCTCATCCCAAAGTTTTCTTTTTAAGTATTTCTTGTAGAGAAAGTCTCCTAGAAATGACTTTCATCAGTTTTAGGAGGCAATGTCCTAATTTTCCTCCACTTTTGAAGAACAGTTTAACAGTATATAGAATTTTTTGGCTGACAGTCCTTTTCTTTTAACATTTTGAAAATGTCATTACACTGTTTCCTGGCTCCACTGGTTTTTGATGAAGAGTAAGCTTTCAATTTCATTAAAGCACCCTGACTATAGTAAGTTCTATTATTGTTTTTAAGAATTTTTTTGTCTTTTAATTTTGTCAGTTTGAATATAATATAGCATAGTTGCTGACCTCTCTGAATTTATTCTACTTAGAATTTACTGAACTTCTTAAATGTGCAGATAATTTTTTTCATCAAATTTGGGAAGTTTTTGACCATTATTTCCTCAAATCACTTTTCTACCCTTTTTTCTTTCTCTTCTCTTCCTGGAAATCTCATTATGCATATGTTGATGTGTGTTGTGTTTTACAATTTTCTGAGGCTTTGATTATTTTTCTTTATTTTTTTACTACTCATCAGACTAGATAATCTGTCTTGACTTAGCTCCATATTTGGTGATTCTTTTCTCTGCCAGCTCAAATCAATTGTTCAACCACTCTATAAGTTTTTTATTTCAATTGTACTTTTCAACTTTACAATTCCTTTTAGTTCTTTTAAAATAATTTTTGTCATTATCAACGTGTTTTGTTTAATGAGATATCTTTGTTATTCTTTCCTTTCATTCTAGGCAAACATATTTCTTTTAGTTTAAATACAAGTGTCCCAAAAGTTGCACATAAAATGGCCATACATAGAGTAAATAGGAACTTGTAGTTAAATTTATCTTTGTTTATGAAATATTTGTCACAAAATTGTACAAAGAGGTGCCCAACATGTAGAAAATACTTTATTTTATAAAAATAATATAAAAATTTTATAAAATTTTGTAATGAATATTTTGTAAATAAAGGTATATTTATCTACAAATGCCCATTGTCCCTGTATGGTGACTTTATGGGTGACTTTTGGGACATCCTGAATATTAGTAATAACTAATTTAAAGTATTTTTATACTGCCGTAGTTTTCTGTGTATAATGCATACTCATGCTTCTGGCCCAAACTTTCAGGAAATCAACATCTCTGGTTCTAATGTTTTAAAGGAGGGTGGAAATGGCTAGGCAGTGGTACCTCCTCTTGCAAAAAGCATGAGGTGTGGAGCAGGCTGCTGTGGAGAAGCAGGGCAAGCCCAGTTGGCAGACGAGCGTGGTCTCAAAGACCTGGACATCCAACCTCTCCCAGCTGTCCATCCCAGCCCACCCTCATCCCCACATCCTCTCATTTCCTATTCTCACCCATGTCCTTGGTGGGAATGTGGTCATGGCCACTCCACTGAGATATCCAGGGGACTCCAGGAAGCTGGTACAGGGGCCAGGGCTGACCCTGCCTGCCCTGGGCTCCTGACAGTAGACCCCTGCCCTTTCTGGGCTGCCTCATCTCTCGTGCAGTCCCCAGGACACCCCAGGAAGTGCTCTGCATTTACACTTCTGTGTGTTGTCTAGATCAGGATCTCCTGAAACCATCCAGACCTTGGGTACTCAGTGACATCAGAATAAATGACACAGCCTTTCCCAAACTTGCCAATCCTCCAAAGCACCTGGGGGAGTGATTAAAATGAGACTCCTGAACCACATCCAAACACACTGAATCAGTTCTCCAGGAGAAACACCTGAGTACAGGTTCCATTAACAAACATTCTAGATGGTTTTACCTTCTGGCAAGTTTGGGAAATTGTACCAACTCCATCTTGGGGATTTCACAAGTCACAATCTATGGGCTCAGGTACCTCTGAGCTTTTGTGCTTTACTTCTAGGTACCATCAAAGACAAAAAATTCACAGGAATTGAGGCCCAAAGTCACAACAGTGGGCTACTAGTACAACCGAGTCTCAGAACCCAAGACTCCCGGACTGCAGCTCAGGTATTTTCCTTCTCAGCATGGTATCCTGAGGTCTTTAGAATGGGGCCAGATGTGCAAGAGATGGGGCATCCCAGAAAGGCAGGGATCTACCATCAGGAGCCTGGGCAGCCCTGCATACCAGCTTCCCAAGAAATAGCCTTTTGGGGTTCTCAGCAAATCAGCTGTGGCCACATTCCCCCTGACGACTTGGGTGGAAATAAGAAATGAGAGGATGTGAGGATTAGGCTGGGCTAGGGGATCGTCAGGGGAGGTCAGGAGCTCAGATTGTCCAGACAACTCTCCCCTGTGTTTTTATGTTGTCGTGTTAGTTCTTCTTTTTGCTTAGTGACTTCTCTAGAGTAATTTCTGTAGATTTTTTTCTTTCTTGTTCTGTGTGTCTACTTAGTTCTCCATTAGCTTTTTAATAAAGATTTTGTCTTTGTTTCTAGGGGTCAGTTCTTGATGAGTATAATTTCGTGGTAGGTAAATGGTCAGAAGATTTCCTTAAATGCCTTTCTTATGTGTTCCATTTTTGACATCAATTTATAAGACAAATTCAGTTCCACTTCCTACTTAATCGTGGCCTTCAGGCCTGGTAGACATGAATGGCTGGTGACTTTTTCTTTCCCAGGCCTTTGCTAAGAATGCACAACCTTGCACATTCTCAGTCTTTTAGATTCCTAGGAATAAGCAGGAATTGGCTGACAGTCCTTTTCTTTCAAAAAGAACTTTTTAATTTAATGCTTGCCATAAGTCCTTGCCATAAAGACTTTTTGAAAGAAAAGCTTTCAAAGCTCCTCACTTTCTCTCTTTGCTCCCTTTTGAGTTGAGCTCTGCATTAAATCAAACAGCCAGTACCCTGAGAACACTTTCGAGGAATCTATAAGTTTGTGCAAAAGTTTCCCTGAGCTTTAGGGATGGTGCTCTTCAGGCAACTCAGAAAGTGATGAAATTTCTCTGTTGTCTGTAATTTTCCTCCTTTTGTTTATGGGGCTCCTGAGCTGGGGAGGATGGAGGTAGCACCAAGTTAGAATGTTACAGACTACGCTGTGTTATTGAGGTTCACTAGTTCTTTTCAGTAGATAATTCTCAGTTCATTAGCTTTTGTTAATTGCCTGCATTCAGCAATGGTTTATTTCTGTTGTTTTGTCCATACTTTTCATTGTTTTAGAGGGATAATGAGTTTAGAGGTCATCCTGCCATTCCAGAAGTTGATTTCCAATTTTGTTTCTTAATCAAATATATTTTCCCATGCACTAAACTCATCTTCTACCTGTTTAGTATTTTCTAAGATAGTAATCATATCAAGAACTTATGATTTTTTATATTTTCCTCATATTATAGTATTTCTTTGTTATTATTGTTGTTGAGACAGAGTCTCACTTTGTTGCCCTCTAAAGAGTACTGTGGTGTCACAGCTCACAGCAACCTCAAACTCTTGGCCTCAAGCGATTCTCTTGTCTCAGCCTCCCAAGTAGCTGAGATTAGAGTCGCCTGACACAATACTCAGCTATTTTTTAGACATGAGGTCTCGCACTTGCTAAGGCTGGTCACGAACCTGTGAGCTCACCTACCTCAGCCTTCCAGAGTGCTAGGTACAGGCCTTGGCCCATATTGTAGTATTTATAGTGAATAGTCGCAAATAATTGTATGTGACTACATGATATATTGACCAATGTCCTACAAGGTACAAAATCATGCCTGATTAAGAAACACAGATATACATTATTTCATTTTTATTTCATTTAATGCTTGCCATAATTCTACTGGGAAAACATAATTATCTCCATTCTACAATGGTTATATATATATATATATATATATATATATATATATATATATATTCTTACCAATGTCACACAGCTGGTTCAGTGCCAAAAGTCAAATTTAAATCTAGTTTTCTCTGATTCCAAAGTTAATCTTAGCCATAGTTTATAAATCACAGGAAGGACTTTGTTATTTTTTACTTTTTAAGTATTATTTGCCTTTGATCTTGTCAATATTTCATAACATTACATTTCATTTGTTCTATAATTCTGGCAATACCTTTGGACAAAAGTACTGTATTACACATTTAGATGAGGCCTTAAAGCTCCATTTAATTGGGCTGTCAGCTATGAATACTGGGTTAACTTGGCCCCTTCTTTGAAATGACCTTGAACTCAGGATGACTGGATTGTGGGCTGTAGGGTGCGCAGGTGACCGTATTGTGAGAAATAGTAACATTATTCTTCTATACTTTTCTCCTGCTTTAATACATGTAATAAGCTCTCAAAGGAGCTGGCTTTGAATTGCATATCCTCACCCGCATTCTGTTTGTCTTGTTAATAGAACACAGGGGGTGGTGTGGAAGTGCCCCAGGCAAGCTCCCTCACATCCTGTTGCTAAGGCAGCACGCCTTTATTCTCTGTGTTCTGGGGCTGAGATAGCAGCAGGCCAGCACCCACGGAAACGCCACACACCCGCCTGTGTCTTACTATCTTGGGAGAACATAAGAAAATCTATGTTTGAGTTGGTTTGGGTCAGGATTCTTTATGATTAAGATTATACTCACACCACTCATGTACCTTTGATCCTTTCTTTCATACGCAGTTCTGGAGACAAAATAGCATGCTTTACCGAGTAGCTGCTAGAGACCTCCTTGGAGTCCAAGGCCAGGTGTGGAACCTGAATTTGCCACTAGTGAATATGCAGTCTTGAGCAAGATAATACTCTTTCCAAGTCTCAGTTTTCTCTTCTGAGGGAAATGGAATTAACATCAATTACCTGATTAGATCATTTTAAAAATGAAAAGAGTTAACACCTGTGGAATCAGTTCATAAATGAAAAAGTTATTCAGATGCTAATTTTAAGCATTTTAAAGCCCAGGCTTCATTTTTGGTGTCACTTTATCCCCGTGTGAATCGATTAATCAGTGACAAATGAGAAGAGATCTTAAGCTGCTCAAGGACAGGGATCATACTTACCAGGAGCATAAAGTAGCTCTTTGACTAATGATTATTCATGCTCGGATGTGAGTTCTCTAAGGTTCTGGTTATTGCCCCTTGAAAAGCCAGGCTAAGCAGGACCCCCAATAGTGAGCGCTGTATTCTCCTTGTCCTCAGGATACCTCAGGAGCAGTCTCTAATTTCCAATGAAAGTGTTCTCACTGTAAATATAAACATTTATTACAGATTTGTTGTCATATTTTTGGAAGGTTTGTATGTGCATTTTAATTCCCGTAGTTTTGATGTATATTAATATTTTATTCAGTTAGATTAGGGATGAGCCATATTTTATGAATCTTTGACACGCACAAACACACAGCTGTGTTTACACGCAGCACTACACATTGTAATTGAAGTAAAAGTGAAATAAAGGCTCACATGCTAAGGAGCAAAGAAGAGCTCCAGCTTTCTCTTCTGAGCCTTTTAACCACTTCAGCCTGTCAACAGCAGGTCAGGAGCAGCTTTGTTTCCAGTCAATATAAAGCGAGTATAGGGATCAACAAAGGTATTGAGGAAGAAACAAGAGACTAAATCTGAGCAATGAGAGATTTTCACCATGTCCTTGGAACCTATGCACATACATGGATCATTTTCAAACAAGGTCTCACTCCCTTTCAGATCTTAAAGTGGTATTTTTTCTTTAATGATGTTGGAATTTATAAAATTCAAAAAATCTAAAAATGTTCACAGTTGCACACCTTTAAAAATAATTAACCACGTGATATATGATCCCTTTTGAATGCTTTACCCTATTACTCTTTGTCTATTCACATGGTAGACACTTGCTTTATCCATCTCATTAAGTCTGAGAGATTAGAGACCTCAAGTTATCAAATATAGATGAGCAAGCATTTAAGGATTGTTGATTATGAATGGTATAAGCACTACCTTTGTTTCTTAAAAGGCAAACAGTTTTCATTGCCTAAATTAAAAGTAGGTGCTTAATAAAAGCTTGGTGCACAAAATATTAATGCAAAAATTAAAAGGCATCAGCAGAATGAAAATATTGGATCATTGCACAAATAAACAGACATATATCTATAGTGATTTACAAAAGCCTATGTGTATTAGCTGTTAACAGCCATCTTAAATCCATAAAGAAATAAAATTCTCATAAATATTAGTTTTTCAATATATTTATGCCCAGGAACTAGATATATAATGCTTTTAATATTAATATTGTGGTAGTATATTCAATTTTAAAAATTAATCAGAAAGTGGGGACTTGGTGTGTGCCACACCTTTTGGGGGCAAGACATGATTACAAGAGGGACTTTGCTTAACAAATGCAATCAGTGTAATATGGTTTATTGTACCCTCAATGAATCCCCCAACAATAAAACAAAAGAATCAGAAAGTATGAATGCATTTGTGTGAAATATATATGAATTTGAATACATGTGTCTGTATATGTATGTGTATATATGTGTGAATATGTGTGTCTGTCTATGTATGTGTATATGAATGTGAATATGTGTGTCTGTGTATGTATGTGTATATGAATAAATATGTGTCTGTATATGTATGTGTATATTAACGTGAATATGTGTGTCTGTGTATGTATGTGTATATGCATGTGAATATGTGCATCTGTGTATGTATGTATATATGAATGTGAATATGTGCGTCAGTATATGTATGTGTATATGCATGTGAATATGTGTGTCTGTATATGTATTTGTATATGCATGTGAATTTGGGTATCTGTATATGTGTGTGTATATGCATGTGAATATGTGTGTCTGGATATGTATGTCTATATGCATGTGAATATATGTGTCTGTATATGTATGTGTATATGCATATGAATATGTGTGTCTGTCTATGTATGTGTATATAAATGTGAATATGTGTATCTGTATATATATGTGTATATGCATGTGAATATGTGTGTCTGTGTATGTATGTGTATATGAATGTGAATATGTGTGTCAGTATATGTATGTGTATATGAATGTGAATATGTGTGTCAGTATATGTATGTGTATATGCATGTGAATATGTGTGTCTGTATATGTATGTGTATATGCATGTGAATATGTGTGTCTGTATATGTATGTGTATATGAATGTGAATATGTGTGTTTGTGTATGTATGTGTATATGAATGTGAATATGTATGTCTGTGTATGTATGCGTATATGCATGTGCATATGTGTGTCTGTATATGTATGTGTATATGCATGTGAATATGGGTATCTGTATATGTATGTGTATATGCATGTGAATATGTGTGTCTGTATATGTATGTCTATATGCATGTGAATATGTGTGTCTGGATATGTATGTCTATATGCATGTGAATATATGTGTCTGTATATGTATGTATATGAATGTGTATATGTGTGTCAGTATATGCATGTGTATATGAATGTGAATATGTGTATCTGTATATGTATGTGTATATGCATGTGAATATGTGTCTGTATTTGTATGTGTATATGCATGTGAATATGTGTGTCTGTGTATGTGAATATGAATATGTGTGTCACATGTGAATATGAATATGTGTGTCTATATATGTATGTATATATGAATGTGAGTATGTGTGTCTGTGTATGTGTATATGAATGTGAATATGTGTGTCTGTATATATATGTGTATATGCACGTGAATATGTGTGTCTGTATATGTATATGTGTGTTTGTGTGTGTGTGTATATATATAATTACCTTGCAACACCCTACCAGCAGTGGCTGTATTTGGCTTAACCTTTTTCTTTTATACCATCCAACAAATAATCTTATTATTTCTTGTCAGGGAACTGGCAGCTAATCATCAATTTCAATTAATTAGGATGCTAAATAGTTTTGCATTATTAAATATTTCAGCAGCTCTGGGATTTTCCCTTTAATGCCCTCAGAATTATTTAACATGTTATTTTTCAATAGATTCCCACATGTGTTCAACCCTATAAATTGAATATCCCTTGGTAGGGAAAAGTACCACACAAACCACTTCCTTCTGAGCTGTCAACCAGCTAGATCCAGAATTACAGTAGCTGCTGAAATAGGCCACACCACAGAAAAGAAAGTGCTGTGGCCTGCAGGATTACTGTTGAATGTGAAGGAGCTAAGGAAATTTTGCCCCAACATATGACTCCTTGGAATAAAGGATGTTTTGAATTAAAGGCTATTCATGATCAGGGAACATTGGAAGAGGCCTTTCCTCTGTCTACATAAAACCCAGTAACGTGATTGGGGATCAGAAGGGACTGCTGACTTCCTTGTTGCATGCTGATGGACCTGGCAAATCATGTGAAACACAATACTCATCTCTCAGGTTAATCTACAAGTCAGTCTGCGTCCCCCATCTACACACTCCATGTACTTTCCACATTCTCCCTCTTCCCTCGTAAAAGGTACCTGGTAAAAGTCTCTGACCATCACTGAGACATGGGGTAATCATTCTTGTGTTTCCTCCTCATGCACATAGTATTTGAAAATAAACTTTTCTCTTATTAATCTACTATAATTGTGAGTTGATCTTTCAGTGAACCAACCAAGAGAAAAAGGCAGGTTTTGCAGTGATCCCTACAAGTAATTGCCGAAAAGGTCACATGAAACCCACATTCCCATGTTATCATGTTTCCATGTACTCTAGTTAATTAATTTCTCTTGAGTAAGGTATGTTTTATACGCTTGGATAGAACATATAAAGCAAGGTTTTTTGGGAATTTTGCCTCAAAGCATTTGGTACATGTGCATCACATTTCTAGCAAGATGGGCTGTCCAGAGATTCTGTTCATTATAAATTCAGCTTGAAATAAATTTGTGTTTCCTTTAATATAGATCTTATGGAAGGGATGGTTTCTTCTTTATTATCTGAATGTGATAATTCTAATTCTCTTAGCCTAGTTAAGGTTAGTTGTCTGTTGAAAGCAGCATATTAAGGCATGCCTTAAGTGAGGTCAAAGGAATTTTTGTGAATGGAAGATGTAAGGTGATCCATGCTGGCTGAGTGTAAAATAGAGAAAAGTCCAGATGAATAGACTTTATCTTCGCAAAACAGACACAAATCTTAAGTAAAAACAGATTGAACATTAGAAAATTAAAAGAGGCCTTCTATATTTAAGTAAACCACACAATCATAGATCCTGGTGATTGCTAGCCTCTAACTAGGGCACCTTAGCACACTGAGTGTTTTAAGCTGAAAGAACCTCAGAAGCAGGAAGGCCATTCTCTGACCTTCTCCCTGTCCTCTGCCCTGCAGTAGATCATAAAACCTTTATTAACAACTTTATCTCTGAGACACAGGGGCACAGAGAGAGTCTGAACCAGCAGCCTCCTCCTCATTCCCACCTGATCAAACTCTTCATCCTCTGATCACACTTCTGCATGACTGCTCCCTCAAAGACACAGTTCTTCTTGTACAGCTTACATTCTATAAATTTCTGTGCTTTTCCTTGCTAACGTGTCTTTTGTTACAGGATTCTCAGCCTTAAACTTTATAATGGATGAGGAAAACATACCACTTTTTCTCCTCTGTACTAGAATGTATGGCTTTATCGGGGCAGACACGTTTATTTATTGGAATCATCACTGTATTGATACAGGTTTCCCCCACTCAGGGCTAGACAGGGACTCCCCCATTCTCTAAACCCAGATGAGCTCAGAAATCAGACCCCCATCTCTAGGCACAAACAGCCTGGCCTTTCCAGGCCACACCCCGTGGGCTCTAGCAAGGTCATGAACAAAGCAGCCTGTAACATTTTGGGAGGTTCCACCTTGAGTAAAGAGCACACACCCTAATCCCTTCCCTGAGACAAAAACTACAAAGACCTAATAACCTTGCCTCGGGGGAGGGACTGCATTCATTCATTGGTTAATACACTCTTTAGCTTTGGAAAGGTATTTTTCCACCTAAGAAGTCCTGGCCAAATGTAATTTTCCAGACAATATATACCCCTAGACAAATGACCCAGGGGAGACTTCCAACTTGGGTCTTCCCCTTTCCCAGAAGCTCTGGTGCTTTTCACTCTGTATTCCTTTCTGTCTAATAAATCCTATGTTACCACTGGCCTGTGGTCTGTGGGTTCATTCTTCAAATACCTGGGACCAAGGACTTACTGAGGAAGAAATTCTGGTAACAGTATCATCAAGGCTGAGGACAGTGCTGTGCCTGTGGTGGATGCTTGGTAAATATGTGCTGAAGGAATGACTTAACTGAGGCCAGGGCTGGCCTTGCCCAGAGCCTCCCTTTAGGATGGTGCCTCTCTGTGAGGGTGCAGAAAACAGGGCAGGATCCAGTCAGGCCAGCTGGTCTAGGTTGGTCACACTGCTATTCAGGTAAATTTGCCTCTTCCGTTTTATTTCTTTTTGTTACAAGGAAAGTCCTTCACTGCAAGTGAATTTTATTTTTTTAATTTTAGGTTAATGGGAGAGTACAAACAACCAAATCACAATGTTTGAATTTGTTGGGAGAGTTCCTCATGTAATTATGTCCTGTACCCAAGAGGTGTGACATACACCCCTATATGGTACACATTCAGTGAGAGGCCCAAACGCCCTCCTGGGAGGTTAGAGACTGAAAATAAAAATAATTCAGCGAAATGAAAGGAGAATGGAATCCAGGATCTGTGTGGGCAATGCTGGTCTTTATTTCCACCCCCGTGAGGGCGAGCTAAATTCAAGAAAGAGGTCAGCGTGCGGATAAAGATGGATGGGACTTTTAAAGGTCAGAAGGGGGGGAGTTGGCCCATTCACCTTTCTTGGGTGGGACATTCGTGGGAAGGGTGGGGTGGGTTCTAATTGGAGAAGGTCCCCTCCCCTCTTTCCCTTGCAAGTGATTTTTGGTTTTTTATTTATTTATTTTTTTTTTTTTTTATTGTGGAGAAGGGGCGGGGAAAGAAGGCGGGGGAAGAGGTGCGTGACAGAGTTAGGCCAGTGGCATGGTACCACATTGGCTGTATCTAGGTAGAGGCAGTTTCAGGCTGGGCCTTGCTGAGTCGTTGCTACACAGAAGTAGCTCAATGGATCTACTTCTAGTCAGGCTCGGGAAGTTGCACTAGGCCTCAGGCACATGGCAGGGCCCAACAATTCCCTCTTTTGTTTTTTGTATGGTGGAAAAACATAGCCCCTGGCTTAGGTTGCCTGCTCTTGCAGTTACAGTCTTACCCGTCATGGGGATACAGACATCAATGGTTTGGTCCCTGTCTTAGGTTGACTGAATGCAGAATGATCTTACCCATCTTTGGGTACTATGAATGTAATTCACCATGCAGCCTCTCCATATCCTGGGGTTTTCTATTTTTAATAGAGACAGGGTCTTGTTCTTGCTCAGGCTGGTCTTGAACTCCTGAGCTCAGGAAATCCACCCACCGTGGCTTCCCAGAGTGCTGGGATTACAGCTGTGAGCCATTGTGCAGAGCCTGAAATGACCGGTGATCATGGCTCCGATGAGGTACAGCCACAACAGGCAAAAGGTACTCAGGTTCTGCGGGGCCATGGCTCCTCTGTCTCAGGCGTGGTCCCCTGCACTCCTCACAGCCCACCTGGCCCATGAGGCTGCCTCATGCTGAGGAACCCCTACTCAGTCTGCACAGCTAGCCAGCCCCCTCTCCCCCTGTTTGGACATTCTTATGTTACTAGACCATCTTGGTGGTTATTAATCTTTGGGAAGTCCAGGATATTTGGAATAAGATAGATAAAATACAAATTACAAATAATTTATAAACAGTCATATTTTGGGGTGCATGAGGTCAGGAAGCAAAAGTTCAGATAGATACCACAACATCTGATCATATTAGATTTTTGAGGTTTGGTTGGTAAAGTAGCGAAAGAGAAACCAAATAATCTGTTAAACTTTTTTTAAAAAATATATTCAGCTTCTAAGTTGTATAGTGAGGGCTAAGATAGTGATGAACACTATCTGAACTTTATTTGTTACTTTGAAGGTTAATTTGAATTCTCTATTAACACTGTCTGGGTCTAGAGCTTTTTTTGGTCTAGGTCTTTTATGATGCTCTAATTTCTTCTCTGGTCTTTTGTGTTTTCTTTTATTCTAGGGTCAACTTTGGTTGTTAATAGTGGCTAGAAAATAAACCAATTCCTTTAGACTTATAAACCTATTGACAATTATTTTGCACTTAATTTTTCTGCAATTATTTTATAACTATTTTAATATCCCCTGTATCTGTAGTTATAATTCCTTTCACAATTTGTGTTTTCTTGTTTCTCTCTATCTCTACCTTTTTATATTCTAAAAATCAATGTATCTAGGTGTTTATTTCATTGTTTTTATTTCAAAGATTCATGCTTTAGTTAATTAACATTTCTGTTATTTTGTTTTTGCTTTCTATTTCATTAATTTCAGCTTTTGTTAATTTCTTTTTAATAACTTGAAATTTTTTCAAGCTTGGAGGGTAGTTCATGCCGATCATTCCAGCTACTCAGGAAGACGAGGTGGGAAGATTGCTCAAGGCCAAAGTTCAGGAACAGCTTGGGCACCACAGTGAGATCCCACCTTCAAAAATCTAACTATTTTTTAAAATTTGGGCATGGTAGAGCACACCTGTAGTCCCAGATACTTGGGAGGCCGAGACAGAAATGTCGCTTGAGCCCAGGAGGTTGAAACTGCAGGGGACTTTAGATTATATAACTGCACTTTAGCCTGAGAGATAGAGTGATACTCTGTGTCTAAGAAAATAAAATAAAATAAAATAAAATAAAATAAAATAAAATAAAATAAAATAAAATTTATTATTGTGGTTATTTTTTAAAGTCTCAGAAGTTGTATACTCCATAAATTAGAAATCTTCAATACAAAACCATTTAAAGTTATCAATTCTTAAGCTTTAAAACTCTATCTTGTTATAAGTCTTTATGTGGTGTTTCTTTTATTTTTTTGATATTTGTAATTTCACTTTGGATTTCATCTTTAGGTAAACTATTTCTTTAGGATACTAGTTCTTAATATCCAGGTATTTAACTTTTTTGCATCTTACTGATTTGTAGTTTTATTCGCTAATGGCCAATTAATACCTCTACCCTGGAAAATTTATTAAAGTGGACATAAGATAAAAATTTGTATTTATTCATTGAGTGCAGATTGTTAAGGATCTACAAATGCTGAAAGCAGTGTTTTCAATGCAAAGGACACAGAAGTAAACAAATCAGGTGATTGAGTTTGTCTTACTGTTTCAGGAAGCTTGCATTTTCATGGAAGTATATACACACTAAACAAAAATAAGTCTTAGTAAATGGAATGCTACATGGTAGCAAATACTGTGGAGGGAACATCAAGGCAAAGAAGATGAGAATGTTGCAGTGAATAGTAGCAGTTTTCAATGGGATTGCCAGGAAGGGTCAGCTTCCGGATATTTATGGAAAGACATAAAAGAAACAAGAAAATTAGTTGAGAGAGTGTATGTGCAGAGAACTTTGGGCAGGCAGAATAGAAAAGGTAAACACTCAGAGATGGGAAAGAAAATATTGATAGGTGGGCGGCACCTGTGCTCAGTGGGTAGGGCACCAGCCACATACACGGAGGCTAGCAGTTCGAATCTGACCCCAGGCCAGCTAAAGCAACAATGACAACTGCAATAGAAAAATAGCTGGGAGTTGTGGCCGGCACCTGTACCCCAGCTAGTTGGGAGGCTGAGGCAAGAGAATCGCTTAAACCCAAGAGTTGGAGGTTGCTGTGAGCTATGATGCCATGACACTCTACCCAGGGCTTGAGAGTCTGTCTCAAAAGAAAAAAAAAGAAAGAAAAAGAAAATATTGATAGGTGGTTTAAAATTTAGACGAGTTTTCAGGTAAGCACTATCTAAGAAATTAACCATTTAGTTAAAAATTGAAGAGCTAGCATTTCAGGCAGTGGGAAAACCAGATTTTATCCCAAAGAACAGATTGAATTACCTCCCTATTGTCTCTATAGAAACTTACTTAACAAAACGGTTGTTATATGAAGAGAAAGTCAACAATGTAGTCAAAAACTGCAGTAAGATGTGTTCAGCACTGAATTCATAATAGTAATGTGTCATTTTCTTAGGACTTTGTGATGTTTGTGGTTTGTCAACTTTTTAAAATTTGTACTTTTCAAAATCTCTTTTGTCATACTTAATACTCCACTTGATCTTAGCCAAAAGGCCAAGAAGTGAGGTGTCATACTAAATAAATATTCACTATACAAGTAATTTTTGAGCCGAGTTTTAAAAACATACAGTTTTACATGTTTTTCAAGACACACCTTCCATTTTCAAACTATGTAAGTTGTAGGACACGGGGATCTTGGTTCTATCCCTGAACAAAAGTGTGACGTCCTGCCAGTCAAGTGAAGACAGGGCTTGGAAGAAGAGGGATGATCAGTCATGCTCATAGGTCAAGTCCCATGAGGAATGGGGAAGTGCCCATTAAATGTAGAAACATTTCGTCATTAATGACATAGATAAGGGCAGTTCCTGTTAATGATGGTGGAAGAAGCCTGCTTGGAACAGGTTCATGTGGGAGTGAAAAAAATTTCAATTAGGGACCATGGGTAAATCTGCTCTAAGGAGATATAGAGAAATACATGATAGCTGAAAATTGAGATAGATTAGGAAAGGGCTTTTTGTTTGTTTGTTAATTTGTTTGTTAGTTTTAAGACAAGAGAAGTAACATGTTTGTACAGGAAAGATGTGAAATTTTTTTTTACATTGTATTATTTATGTTCTCTACATCCTTACTTATTTTTATCTACTTGATCCAATAAATTCTGATACAAAATTTCCCACCATGACTGTGATTTGTTATAAAGGTTCTACCTGTCTTTGTCAGAGTTTTGCTCAATGTATTTTGCCACTGTAGATTTTGATATATAAGAATTCATTAACTGTATTTTTAGATTTCATAATAGACCTCTTTTCCCCGCTTAATGGTCTTGATCTTGAATTCTTCCTGATTTTGATTTTTGCCATTTCTTTTCTTTTCTTTTTTTCTTTTCTTTCTGTCTTTCTTTCTTTTTTTTTTTTTTTTTTTTTTTTTTTTTTTTTGAGACAGAGTCTCACTATGTCACCTCCAGTAGAGTGCTGCAGCATCACAGCTCACAGCAGCCTCCGACTTGGGCTTAAGTGATTCTCGTGCCTCAGCCTCCCGAGTAGCAGGGATGCCTGCCACAACGCCCAGCTATTTCTGTTCATATTGTCATTGTTGTTTAGCAGGCCTGGGCCAGGTTTGAACCCACCAGCCCCGGTGTATGTGGCTGACGCCCTAAACATTGAGCTATGGGTGCCTGATTTTGCCATTTCCTGCTTTCTGTTTGCATACATTTACCTGGTATGATTTTCCACCTACCTTTATTTTCAAACTTCTTTTTTCATTCTGTTTAGGTGTGTTTCTTGAATAAAGCATTGAGCTAGTATATCTGAATTGCAAATAATGCACAATTTTTTAAAATAGTGAAGTGGGGTATGTTTGCTCTTACGAAGTTCCAGGATAGATCTGGTTTCAAGCTTGGTGTTTCTGCATTCTTGCTTGACTGCTCTTGGCTCTTTCAGCTCTGTTTCTTAGTATGTGGGACTGTTTTTCTTATGGCAGCAAAATGGCCAGAGAGGTTTGGCTCCAGGTCTCCCATGTATTTATACCTTACAGTCCAGGGAAGAGCTCCTCTTCTGAAAACTCTTGAATCACTTGCCTAACTACCCTCCACCCCAAATCAATATGATTGGTCATGTGCTGTGGAACTCCTGTGCTATTTGCCCTTGAACCAATCACTTTGTCAAGGAAACGTCTATTAGGATAAATAGCTACTTAAGAGAATTAACCCTCACGCCTAAAACTGAAGTTTAAGATTCATTTCCACCCAAGTTACTGTGCCATTCGTCAAGAGAATAGAGTAAGGAATATAAATATTGTAAAGAACTTAGCACACTTCTTCCTACTGGATAACAATATAATTTCATATCTTTAAAAGCCAAATAGGCCAACTGATAAAATAAAATTGAGAGAATATATAGTGAAATGCAATATTTATATGAAAATATATGAAGTTTAACTGAGAAATCTAAGATGTTTCTAGCTAAGAAAATGCAGCAATGTAGAGATGTCTTGTCTTCTTAAATTAGTCTCTAATCATTACAATTTTAATCAAAAGTACGATGGTTTCCATTTTGGGGTATGTGTTTGGGGAGGGAGGTTTGGCAATCAATACAGGGAACAGATATCTTTAACAACTTTGAAGGAAACATCATGAAGTTGGACTGAATTTGGCAAATTTCATTGAGTTAGTGTACAGACAGCGCACCTTCCATGACAGGAAAACATGAAGAGTTTATGCACAGATTAACAAAAAAGGAGATGCTCTCCTTTCTTTCTTTCCTTCCTTCCTTCCTTCCTTCCTTCCTGCCTGCCTGCCTGCCTGCCTGCTTGTCTGTCTGCCTGCCTTTTTTTTTTTGAGACAAAGCCTCACTCTGCCTGGGTAGAGTACTGTAGCATCACAGCTCATAGAAGCCTCCAACTCTTCGGCTTGAGCATTCCTCTTACCTCAGCCTCTCCAGTAGTTGGGAATACTGGTATGCACCACTATGCCTTGCCAGTTTTTCTATTTTTAGTAGAGACAGGATCTCGCTCTTACTTAAGCTGCTGTCAAACTCCTGAGCTCAAGGGATTCACCTACTTTGGCCACCCAGAGTGCTAGGATTACAAGATGTGCTAGGATTACAGGCGTGAGCTACCATGTCTGGCCCCAGATGCTCTCATTTCTTTTCGTTGTATCTTGTATCAGCAACATCTCTGTGCTAAAACTACTATTTTAAGTGACACTTTGCAGCAAGCATTGTTAACTCTATTCCCTCAAACTCCACATGGCATCATCCATTTTCTAATGTGCCAAAGCTGAGCAATCAGATGTTCAGTGTAGATCTGCTGTATCACTCTACAGTGCATTGGCCAAACTCTTATCTCTGAGCGAACAGATAAATTTTATGAAGAACAGGATCAGCAACGTGAATTACTGAGAAACAATTTCTGTAAGAATGCAGCATTTCTGTATGATATGTATCATAAAATCAAAACAACTTGAATCTTTCTTTGTAAGGTAAAATTAAGTCTATATATGACATGTGGCAAAAAATAAAAAACAAAAACAAAAAAAAAACTAAACATTTTTAAAAAGCTATCTTTTCTCAAACACTTCTTCTTGAAAAGGAAATTTCAGATGAACATTTTTCCAGTTAGCAAAGTCGCTGATGAGCAGGATGATATATGCAAATCATTAGAGAATACACAGCTGTTACAGACCTAATATTAATTGTAGAATACAATGAAAGGTTCACTGACTTTGAGAATCATGACACCACACTCAAATTAGCATTTCAGCCTCACCTGGTTGATATCACCAAGGCAGCTGAAGAATATAGGTAGAAGTGATTGAGCTCTCAGTAGATGACATTTTAAAGTCATTGGTACTACGAAAGATCTAAAATTGAAATGTGGAAAAAACACAGTAGAATGTCCCCAGCTTTATCAACGTGCCCAAAAATGTTCTCTTGCTTTTCAAACACTTATTGCTGCAAATCTACATTATCTTACCTAACTCAAATCAAGATTGCCTTAAGGTCACAAATGACTGATACCCATCTAGAGGAACAACTGAAATGGCCCACCTCTGGGCTGCAACCAAATATTTAAATGCTTTCCCACAAAAAGCAGACACAACAAAATCATTAAAAGGTGAGTTAACTTTAAAATTTACCGATAGTTTTCATTTTTAAAAATTGTTAAGCACAATAGTAGTGGTATTTTATAGTGCACATTTTTTTTTTTTTTTTGCTAATCAGTTGACTTTATTTTTTTTATTTTTTTAAGCAGGAACTCAACTTTATTGTGTCAAGCAGCTGCTTATATAGAGCGTGGGGAAGGGGCGGGGAAAGAAGGCGGGGGATGAGGTGCTTGACAGGGTTGGGCCAATGGCATGGTACCACGTTGGCTGTATCTAGGTAGAGGCAGTTTCAGTCCGGGCCTTGCTGAGTCATTGCTACGTGGAAGTAGCTTGATGGATCTATTTCTAGTCCGGCTCCGGAAGTTGCACTAGGCCTCAGGCACGAGGCAGGGCCCAACAATTCCCTCTTTTGTTTTTTGTATGGCGGAAAAACATAGCCCCTGTCTTAGGTTGCCTGCTCTTGCAGTTTCAGTCTTACCCGTCATGGGGATACAAACATCAATGGTTTGGTCCCTGTCTTAGGTTGTCTGAACACAGAGTGATCTTACCCGTCTTTGGGTACTATGAATGTAATCCACTGTGCAGCCTCTCCATATCCTGTCTTAGGTTGTCCCAGTTTTGGGAATCTTACGCGTCATTGGTGCTATGGAGGGCGGTGAAGAATAATAGTCAGATTCTTGGTTAATGAGACAGTGATGTTATCCTTGAACATGTGAACGCCATGCTCAAAGCACAGTGTCACATTCCTGGCCTTACAGTCCAAGCAGTCAGGGGAGACTTCTTCAAGGATTACTATAGGAGAGAAAGACTAGAACTCAACCCTGCTGGAACAAATTATGGAGAGTTTTTGAAAGTTGAAGTCTTTGAAAGATACCCAGAGGAAAAGTAAGCTCTCTCATCTTTATGACAGGAAATAGTTTTATAATTTGAAATAAACCATCACCAAGTGAGTCTTACACTCACCCCCATTAACTGAGAGAAAAAGTCTCTATCTTCTTCTGTGGTTACTATTTAAAGGGACAGTTCTCAGATACCTGAGAAAGACACTTCCAGGTTATAAAACTGGCAAGAGAATTTTAAGGAGATTTACATCTTAAAAGGAGAAAGAAAGAATTTACAATGATAAGGTCTCTGAAGTAAATGTTCCAAGGAAAGACAGGTCAGTGCCTGGAGTCAGGAAGAAGGTTTTCTAAGTTAAGTCATACCTGAGGAAACATTAAGGGTAAGTTTAGCAAATCTGAAGAAAACTAAGACCCTAGTCACTTTAAATCCATACATATCTTTAGTCGGGCACTGTATAAAGATAGTTTGGTCAACAAAAGATTGCATATATGAAGATGGCCCCATAATATTATAATAAAGCTGAGTAAATCCTATTACCTAATGTCTTAGCTATAGCTGTCTTATCATCTTACTGTAATATGCTACAGTACGTCCTGTCACTCAAGGCCTCATCCGTCATGGGCAGCATCAGACTGTTGCTGCCCATGTAAACCTACTGTGCTGCTGGTGTAAACCTACTGTGCTGTCAGTAATATAAACCTACAGCTCAAAAAATTAATAACAGTACAGAAAACTTGATAATGATAATAAATGATTACATTACTGGCCTATGTATTTGGTATAGTATATTTTATTCACATTTTAGAGTGTGCACTTATGGGGAAAAAAATGTTAATTCTAAAACAGCCTCAGGCAGGTACTTCAGGAGGTTTACCAGCAGAAGGAATTATTGTCATGGGAGATGACAGCTCCATCATGGTTACTGCCCCTGAGGACCTTCCTGTGGGACAAGACATGGACATGGAAGACAGTGATGTTGACGCATCGGATTTTGTACAGGCCAAGACTAATGCGTCTGTTTGTGTATTAGTTTTTAACAAAAAGTTTAAAAAGGTAAAAACTTAACAATTTTTAAAAATATTAAATAGCTTCCTGAATAAGAATATAAAGAAAAAACATTTTCATGCTGCTGTACAGTAGTTTGTGTTTTCAGCTCGGTGTTATTCCAAAATTGTCAAAAAATTACAACAAATTAAAAGTTTATAAATTTTTAAAAAAGCTGTGTAAGCAAAGGTTTATTATTGATGAAAGAAATTTTTTCTTTTATGAACTAATGTAGCCTCCATGTACAGTATTCATAAAGTCCACAGTAAGGTAGGAACATGTTTTACACCTTCACACGCGCTCAGCACTCACTCCGACTCAGTGAGAACTCCCAGTCCTGCAGACTCCATTTATGGTGAACCATCTATTTAGGTAGCCATTTTTTTTTTTTTTATATCTTTTGTACCATATTTTACTCTATAATTTCTGTTTGTGAACACAAATACTTACCATTGTGCTAGAATGGCCCACAGTTTTCAGTACAGTGATATGCTATAAGGTTTTGTAGGCAAGGATTAATAGGTACTACTTAGCCTAGGTGTACAGTAGGCCGGACTATCGCTGTGTGGGTCATCATGCTCCGTGATGTTCTCACAAGGATGAAATCGCCTAAGGACACATTTCTCAGAAAGTATCACCATCTTTAAGCAATACATGTCTCTCTCTCTCTCTCCATATAGATATATTTATGAAGAATGGCAGGGAAGCAGGGTTAATTGCAAGGCTCTATCTATACATAATAGTCTATTCTTTGTGTATTTTTTCTTTCAGGACCTTTCTTAATTAATCTATATGGACG
Source organism: Loris lydekkerianus (assembly GCA_963574355.1). Lineage (NCBI taxonomy): Eukaryota > Metazoa > Chordata > Mammalia > Primates > Lorisidae > Loris > Loris lydekkerianus. The sequence continues at coordinate 79,979 of CAUYPK010032222.1, read as the reverse complement.
GGGGGAAAAGCATTTGATGGGAAATTTTGGAGAAATAATATTAGAATTTATTTTAGGAATGATTAGGAATAAATTAGATGATTAGGAATAAATTAGAATTTATTTTAGGAATGATTTAGGAATGATGGTGAAATGGAAGCAACAAAACAAATCAAAATAAAAACAAAAACCCCAAACACTCCAATGTTGGTTTGGATACAAACAACCTGAATCCTCTCTCTAAAATGTGATATTTACATGATTTGTGTATTATTAAGCAAGATGACTCTTTCCCAGTTAATTTTTTTCTGAAATCAGTAATTATCAGAGTTCATCTGATATGAACTTTCAGATTTTAGAATATTTGATTTTGCTTAAAAGAAAGACAACTTGTGGAGTAATGAGAAATTATAGGATACATTCAGAAAAAAAGTAAGCTCATATGTTATAATAGTGCAGAATGTGTTAACAAATACAGATAATGTATAATCACATAGTTTGTGAGAAGGACAAAGAATATATAGGTTAGTAATCTATAAGTCATATTAAAGACAATAAAGTTAAGTTTAAGTGGGTAAAACAAGTAGGATCCTGCAGATGGGAGAGATGAAATGAATAAATTTTGATGATGCCAATGCTGGGTTGCTAACTTTGTTGTTTTTTAATAACTTTGTTATTTGGCCATTTATTGATGACACTTATTGTGCCCTTATAAGAATTATAGTAAGTAGTCAGTCACATATGAGCAAGAAAGGAGTAAACAAAAAAGTTAAATGGCTCAAAAAAACAAACAAACAAACAAAAAAAAAACAGCCCTTGAATGAAGAGTTCTGAAGAGAAGGAAAGAGCCCTTAATTTCTCAGCATTGCACAGGTACAAAGCGACCTTTCTCCCATTCCATCATAACTGGAATAAGCTAACACTGTGCTTTTGGCTCCCTCTCTCATGAAAAAACAAGGGACCGGTGAGTAAATTCGGAATGCATGCTCCTGACCAGCCTTCTCTGATCCAACAAGTAAAAACGGCAGCTGCTCAGTGTTCAGGGCAGTTGCTTCTTTGAGCAAGCCTGTTCTCTTTCTTAAGGGCATCATTCTGCTTCCTCACAAGCCCTTCCTAATCTCGTTGTTTGCTTTCACTCAATAAAGTTGCCACTGTCGCTGGGTCGTATGCATAACTTGAAATTCCTTTCTGTGACATTAGCAAGAAACTTTATAACAGTGATCTAAGTACCCTGCTCAGAAAATGCAAGAAAAAAGTACGAATAGTTAGCAGGTTAACAGGTGAGCAAACAATATGACCAGGTGTCTACCCTGTAAAGTACCTTCTGTCTCTGGATGCTTTTGCTGAAACCTCACTCATCATCCTATTCACCATGCATTAGCAAGGAAGGTTGAAAAGTGGCAGAGAGTGAATAGGAACTTCACCTAATCTTAGATTCTGGTCTACTTACTTGGATCCTGCTCTTTGAAGTTTATTAGTACATTCTACCCATTTTCCTGGATTCTCACTATTGGCTTTACTCTGAATTAATTAAGCATGTAATTTGAGTTTTTTAATTTGGCCTGTGAATCTGTTCTATAGGATAGCTTGTATAGAGGTAGAATTGCATGAAGGTCATTTCCCCCATGACATTGACTATCATAAAATACCTACCACAGAGAACGGCCTACAGTTGATACTCAGTAAAGAGGAAAGGATTGCTATCACTTGTGATAATTCTTCTGATTTGGTGTCTTGCATTCATAAACTGTTCTAGATCAGTGATTCTTGATTAGGGGCAATTTTGTTCTCCAAAGACTATTTGGTAGTATCTCAAGACACTTTCGATTGTCACTAAACAAGGGATGCTACTGGTTATCTGATGAGCAGAGATGAAGGATATAGTTAAACATTTGTAATGCAGAGAAGAGTCTCCTGACACAAAGAATTATCAAGTTCAAATGTCAATATTGGTGTAGCTGAGACATCCTCATTGAAAATTATCATGTATTTTTACTGAAAATCTTCAGATCAGAAATTTGTATTTTAATTAATAATTCTACTTGAAGAAATGTATTTATTTTAAAGCAATTTTGAAATAATCTGCCTTATGTAATTACTTCCACCACTACTTAATGTGAAAAATTACTAGGTGGCCACTGTAATGAAATTGGATCCCTGAGATTTAATTTCTCTACTGACTAATATTTATTATGACAAACACAGGAAAACTGATTAGTTCTGTGTTCTCATCTTTTTAATAATCATACTTTGAAATTATTATGCTATGAAAGCATTTTCTAAGACTTAGCCAGAGGCATTAGGAACTCTGGTCAAGCCAGAAGCCTTCCATCTCTAAGAACAGGAAGGTCAGTAGTAGAGCTGGGTTATATTAATTGACCAAAGACTGTCTAAAAGGCAAGATTTAGCAGGGACTAAAAAATAATTGCTAAATGCAATTTAGCATCACATAAGATTTTTGTCTTCATAACCAGTTTATCTTCCCAATAGTTACAGATAAAAAGTAGCATGAGTAAAAAAAAAATTAATTTTTCCCTTGATCTTATATTACAGATAGACAAATTTTCAAGAGAGAAGAGTGGTAACTCAGTAAATTATCAATTTGGCACTGCTTTTCAAACTTTATTTTCTGATTCTGTTGAGTAAATTTATATTATATATTCAGAATACCACAACATTATTTTTAAATAATGTGATGAAGTGAGGCAGTCAAATTAAAACAAAAAAAAAGAAAGCAAGCTTAGATTCTCAGAGGAGAGGAAGAAATAATAGAAGGCAGAGAATAGAAGTGAAGGTCTACTCTTGTTGCTCTCCTTTGGACACCTTCCCTGGTCAGCATCCAGACTGAATAATCAGTCTGTCTGTTATCTGTACAGGCTGATTCTTCCCTAGCATGAACCAGGCCTTATAACAATTATTGTCACAATGCTTTATTCTTGACATTAAAGATTCTCTGTAATTTATTCCTACAAACATTCCACCAATGTTGTGTGGATTGATAAAGGTATATATTTGCTTCATATTTACCACAAAAGAGTATGAGAACAGAAGAAATATTCATGGACATGAGAATGGGAGAAAATAAGGGAGAATGAAGCCAGAAGCTGAGATGTGGTGGGATTGGTACACACTGGGAGAGCTGGTGAGATACAAAGAGATGAGAGAGAGACTTGTACAACATACTCAAAGAAAATACAATGGAGCCTCCGTAGCTGAGCACCTCCCTACATTGACCACCTCCTTAAAGTAGTCCTAATGGTCATAGACTGGGCATGCAACTCATGTACATGTTGGGCCCAGTTCCTCATGTTAACACCTCTGTATGTTTACCCATTTGTCACAGTCCCTGTGTGGCCAACTTATAGAGGTTCTACTCTACTTCTGTGCTTTTACCTTGGAAAGGGAAAAGGAGTAGTGAGTAACAAGTAACTACTTACTAGTTTCTCTGCTGGCCAAAAAACACATCCTACAATTAATTTTTCTCTTCACAAGGAAAGGGGAGAATGGGTTGTGACTACTACTTCTTTGGGAAGGCAGAAGACTCTCCACCAGCATAGGGTACAGAGAAACAGTATTAAGTAGCTGAGAGTTGAAAATTACCCTGGGCAGTGCAGTGGCAGAGAATGTCAGTGAAGACCAGAAGAGAAAGGGGCGGCAAGGCAGCAGACTCAAGGTGACTCAAATGGTAATTTCAGACATTAACTGTGCTGACCACTACAGAAATTGTTGAGGAGTCTGCCAGGATTCTCATGGGGAAAAATAATGGAACTCAGAGTATCTTAAATTTGGCCAATTAATCTTGTGAGTGTTGGCCAAATAATACATCAATTTGGGATGACTCACATCCCATTGACTGTCCCAGGCTGATTGCCAAGAAAGCATCTGTACATTAGAGTTATACAATAATGATTATAACTCATTTCTCATCCCTGTGTTGCTGAATGTTCTTGCTACCTACCCATATTTCTTGTTTTGAATTTCCAAATCAATATTTAAAGTGGTTTTGTATAAAAGAGAATGAGCTTTAATATAGTCTTTCTCCATTTCCATCATCCCTATTAGTTAACATAAATAAGTGTGTCCCTTTCATTATTATTATTATTATTTTTTGCTGTGGTGGTAGTTGGTAAAAGTTAACTATTCAGGCATTAAAAAAATGGAGACTTTACAGCCTTTGTATTAACCTGGATGGAAATGGAACACATTATTCTTAGTAAAGCATCATAAGAATGGAGAACTATGAAATCCTATGTACTCAGTTTTGATATGAGGACAATTAATGACATGGTAGGGGTAGGGGAAGGGGAGAGCAGAGAGAGAAAGAAGGAGGGAGGGATGGGAGAAACGAAGAACAGAGAGAGGGAAGGAGGGGGGTGGGGTCTTGTGTGCTTCAACTGTTGGAGGCAAGACACGATTGTAAGAAGGACTTTACCTAACAAATGCTATCAGTGTAACCTGGTATTTGTACCCTCAATGAATCCCCAACAATAAAAAGAAAAAAACAAAGTTAACTATTACAAATAAGGAGTTATGGAGACATGTACAAGCATAATCGAGCATATTTTTCTAAGATTAATTCAAGATTAGAAGAACACTCTGGCTATGTGGAATGCTGAGGATCTGTGGAAAATCCACAAGTTGATGGCTCACTGGCTTAGAAAATATTCCTATTTTGAAGTGTTCTAAAGTATATATACTACTTTATTCACTTGTAAATAGCTTTTTGAATCCAGGACTCAGACTAAAATAAAAATTCCTCAAAAATTTTTTTGCTAAATTAGATAGGAGTTGAGAATATACTCTTACTATGACTAGGAAGTATTAGCCTAGGAAATGTGTTCCTAGCAGATAACTGGAAACAAGTCAGAACTGTTGAATCTGGTTTAATCTGAGTTTTCGCTGGGCATAAACCAAACCAGAAGTGAAAGTAACCATGGACACTGCAAAACCTTGAATGGAATCCCTTTTTCCTCCTCTACTTTTTAATACCAAAAGTGTCTAAATTAAACATATTTCTTCATGTTTAACCCCCCCCCCCCCAAGCACTACTGAAACGAACACTGTTATTGAGAAAATGAAACTGAACAGCTATTTACTTGTTCTACTTACACTCTGGCTAATGCAGCATTAGTACATCAATGCAGATATGTTTTTAATTTATTTGACAATATTCTGGCAAAAATATTATGTGTAAGTGATGTTATATTTATTATTGTAATATTGGGAAAATAGCAAGATCCCAAGAAGGTGATAGACTTTGGATGTATGTCTATTACCTATTTCTGTTTGGTTACCTACCTCAAGATTTAATGGTTAACTGGGCTCAGGAGGGTATTGCTTGGATCTCTTACCTCATTTTGGATAGATAGCATCTGAGACAGGGGTCATCTGAGGCCCCAGAGGAACTCTAGAACACTGGGAACCTGGCCTCTCTACAGTAGAGAAACCATTTACATTATAACTCACAGATCCAAAGAACACAAAAATGGAAGCTTCTAGGCTTTCTTAAGGCTTAGAAGCACAACCAATACAATGTTCCATCCTTAACATCTAAGGGTTAAAGTAAATCACATGACACCCAACAATCAAAGTGGAGCAGACAATGGGAACGAAAGTGAGCCATTGGCAGCCATGTTTGGAAATGAGCCACCATAGAAGTAGCATCAAGAAGGAATGGGCTATGTTTTGAAAGGAGGAAAAGACATAGCATATGTCTTAAGCAGTAAGACAATCAGCTACACATGTGTGAGTATTTTCGCTGAACAGCATCTATCACCATTGCAGTTCAGGGCATTCTAATTCTCATGAAATGTCATACGTTCCATGTGAAAGCAATTTTTCCTTGATTTCTCCCTGATAATTGTTTTCTGAGTCTCAAAATACGTGGAATAACATTGAAACTTCCTTTTATGCGTGACATAACTGCTGGCCCTAAAAAAGGCAAAAATAAAAAGAAGAAAAGGAAGTTACAAAGGAGACATTTATTAGCATGCAAATATAATCAAATGCAAGTCACATTCTTAGCCTTAGTTCAAAAGGTCAGAACTTTTTTGTATAGAAATTATTTGCACACATAGGCAAAGAACAAGATTAGGTTTTCTTTCATGACAGATGAGATAGCACATCCAAAAGAGAATTGAGATACTAAGAAACAACAACAAGAAGCCACAAGAAGCCATCATGAGAATCATGATGGATGTGGGAGTAAACTTCATGAAATTATAGGGGAAACTACTTAAGATTATGACAAATTGATCCCTTGCTTCCTATGAGGAATGATATGTGTGTGTGCGAGATATTTCTACAGCTGTATTTTGTATTGAGGGCGCATAAAGGAAAGGAATAGAGGTAGCAATTTGACAATATTGATGATGAAAACTCATTTTTTTCTTTTTCTTTTTTTTTTCTTTTCTTTCTTTTTTTTTTTTCAGTCTTTGGCTGGGGCCGGGTTTGAACCCACCACCTCTGGTATATGGGGCAGGCACCCTACTCCTTGAGCCACAGGCATTACTCGAAACTCATTTTTTTTCAAAGAATTCTTTCATACCCTGCTTAGAGTACTGCGTGTCTATTGAAGAGTCCATGTATTTTGAGCTGAATATGGAAAGTACACTGGGGAGGAAGGAGGTTGTCACCCTCTCTGACACCCCTACTTTTCAGTCCACAGTCTTTTCCTAATCTCTGTTGAAATTTATCTGCTGGGTCTTTCTAGTTCACCTTTTTAAATTTATTTTTTAATTTCAGAGTATTATAGGGATACACATATTTTATTATATTACTTATATTTGTTCAAGTCAAAGTGTGACCTTCACCCAGAATATGTGCATAGTACTAGTTAGGTGTAAATTTATCCAACCCCTCCTTCCTGCTCCCACCTGCCTGATTTCTGCACAGTTTTCCTTTCACAAGTGCACATCATTTTGATTGACTAGTTCCAATTTAGTATAAGACCGTTCTTGCCATACTTCACTTAGAAGAATATTAGATATTAGATATTTATTTATTTATAATTATTTGATGCCTGGGTAGTACTCCATGTTACACATATACCACTCACGTACTATGTATTGATGTGTACCTGGGTTGTTTCCACATCTTTGCAATTGTGAATTGTGCTGGTATAAACATTTAAGTGCAAGAGTCCTTTTGACAAAGTCTTATGTCCCTTTGGGTGAATACCTAGCAATGGGATTACTAGATCAAACAGTACATTTACTCTTAGTTCTTGGAAATAACTACTTTCCATAGAGGCCATATAACTGTGCAGAACATTTGCCTCTGGTCTTCTGGCTAGGAAATGGGGAATTGAGTTGGGTGGTGTAATCAGAATGGTCCTTCTTCATAAAGTAGATAAACAGTTCATCAGAGTTACCTACAGAAAATTGTGTTTTTGTTTGTTTTAAATTGACAAAATACTTGTGCATATTTGAGGGGCACAAGGTCGTGTTTTGATCCATGTATACATTTTGTAATGACCAAATCATGGTAATTAGCATAGTTAGCCCCTTAAATATTGATCATTTCTTTGCTGTAAGAACACTGAAAACCCTCTCCTTTAGCTATTTTGAAATAATGCAATACATTATTAACTGTAATCTTTCTATTGAGCAGTAGAACACCAGAAGTTATTCCTTCTATCTAACTGTAATGTCATTCTCCTTTCCCTTTTACCACCCTTCTCCCAGCCTCTGGTAAGCTTCACTTTACTCTCTAGTGCCATGAGTTCAACTTTTGTGGATTCCACATAAGTAAGGTCATAAAGCTCTGCTTTATCCTCTGTTCAGTGCAAACAGCTTCAACCAATCTTCCTACTCTCAGACCTTTGTCCTACCTCTGCCCTCTGCAGGGCCTGGTATGTTATAAAGTTGAGCTTGTAAGACTGTTTTTTGTTTTTTGTTTTTTTCGACAAATTGACTTAGTTCCTATTTTCCTTCTTCACAGTCTTAATTTAATCACCCCTCTTCTATCTGCATTAGTTTTTAGAAAAAGTTCAAAGATATATTGTCTGTTTTTACCATTGTTGGTGATGCTTGATACTTGTTTTCATTTTAAATACTCTTTTAATGGGCTACTGAAAGGAATAAAAGATTAGCATTCATGTACCAGCCATAGTGTTTAGCTGTTACTGTTCTATTTTTGCTTTATGATCTAGGGCTTTTTTATGAATGTAAACAGTTAAATAGGATATACTAAAAAATATCATAGGCTTTTTAATGGTTGAAAATTCTTTCAAACTTTTTAATTTCTTCTGTAAGTGTTTCCAGTTATTTTTACTCCATATAATGTTTTTATGAGGACAAAATATATTATTAGAAAAAGTAATCTAATATTGATCAATACTCAGTATTCCTCATTTAATTGGAAGAACTACTAAGAGCAATGTTAAGAATTTTCTCATAATAATTTTATCATTCACTGTCTTTTAATTATATGGAAAGATGCTGACTAGAAACCAGCTTAGTGATGCTTGATAGACTAATAATAAAAATACTGCCAAATAATCAGTATTGGAAGATTACCTGATAATTTCTAACCTCTATCCTCTTATATTTATTTAAGGTCTCACATTAGTTAGGTTGACATTTGCCATATCACATGGTTTTAAAGTATGCTATTGTTGCAATGATGGATTTTGTTACGGAAGTGGTCACATGGGCAGCTGAAATAATTGTTTCAGGATTGTAAAGCCAAAAATAGCTTAATATCAATGAACAATAACTGAAAATAATTTGGATGAGACATTTCCTCATGTTAACACTTTTAAAATAATAGTTCTGTTCACTTATCTACTCAGTGCTTGGTAGTTTTAACAACAAAACAGTAACAACAATGAAATGATTGTAAGTTCTTCTCTTGGGCTCTTTCGTGGACAATGCAAAAGTACATATGTAGTTCCAAGTATTTGAACTATTTCAAAACTGTCTCCTCATCTGAAAGAACTTTGAACTTGACTCACACTTACTCACATTGCTCACACATAATTGAAAAAGTAGAATTGACTTTCTCTTAGGCCAGAACTTCTTAAATTTTATAGCAAAATATCACTTTTGTTGCCCCTGCTGTTGACTTTTCAATCAAATTTAGTTAGAAGTTGATTTCTTGGAAATACATAATAGAATACAAAACAGAACACCATCTGTATAAAAATCAGAAATGATGATGTGTCAAAAGTTCCATTTTTTTTTATATATATATTGTAGAGATTAAGTGCCAAAAAATTAAAAATGCACAAACTACACCGGGGAAAGGAAGGGACCAGAAGGACATAATTATGTAACATAGAAATCGCATTTTAAAGTATACAATTTAATATTTTTATTATATTCACAAAACTATTCAATCATCATCACCATAAAATTTTAGGACATTTTAAATCTTCCTAAAAAGCCTTAGATGCCTTAGTAATCCACTTCCATCTCCCTCTCCCCTCATTCCCACCCAGTGCTAAGCAGCTAGCACTTTTGTGTCATTACAATTTTTCCTGTCCCACAAGGTGTGCTATTTTGTCACTGAATTCTTTCATATAGTGCAATGTCTTAAAGAATTATCCTTGTTGCAGCAGGTATCTGTACACCATTCATTTTTTGAATAACATTTCCTTGGTTAGCTCTAGAACATTTCCTTTATCCATTCATCAGCTGAAGGACTCTAGCTTGATTCCACTATTCAGCGATGATGAATAACACTGCTGTGGAATCCATATATAATATTTTTCATTCATATATATTTCAATTAACTTCAGTGTATACCTAGAAATGGAGTCAGTGGATCATGTAGTAGTGTACGTTTAGCTTTCTGAGAACCAAAAAACTGTTTCCAAAACAGCTAAAGTATTTTACATGTCCAACCTTGCTGCATGAAGGGTCCCATTCTTCTACATCCTCTATATCTCTTGTCTTTTTAATAAGAGCAACCCTGGTTTCTGTGAAGAAGTATGTCATTGTGCTACTGACTTATATGTCCCTAATGGCTGATTATTAAACCATTATTTCATGTGCTTTTAGCTTTTTGTATATCTTTTTATCAAAAATGTCTATTCATATCATGCCCAGTTTTAAATAAAATTGTCTTTTATTATTGAATTTTAACAGTTGTTTATACATTCTGGATACTTTAGCTGACATATATGATTTACAATTCTTTCTCCCGTCCTGTGGATTTTTTCACGTTCTTTATGATATTATTTGTAGCACAAAATGGTTTTTAATTTTCATTTAAGTGGTTTTTGCAAGCACATTCAGATTTATTTTTTTCTTTTGTCACTTGTGCATTTTGTGTCCGATAAGAACCCAAGGTTGTGCCTAACCCAAAGTTCTGAAGTTTTATTGCAAAGTTCTTTTTCAATATTTTTATAGTTTAGTGATTACAGTTAGATTTGTGATCTACTTTAAGTACAAAATTTTGTGTTTGGTATAAGATAGGGATGTAAGTGTTTCCTTTTGCAAATGGATACCAGGTGTTGGGAAGACAATTGTTTTCCCAATGAATTGTCTTGGAACCCTTGTCAAAATTCAATTGACTGTAATATAATAATTTAATTCTGGACTATCAAGTCTATTCCATCGGCCTGTGGATGTATACTTAAGCTAGACCACACTGCCTAGCTTTATACTTAATTTTCAAATCAGAAGATGTGGGTTCTCCAACTTTTTCCTTTCTCAGAATTGTCTTTTCTCTGTATTTTTTTTTTAATTTTTCATATGCAGTTGAGGAGTAGTGTATAAATTTCTCTGATGATTGGGGTGATGAGTATTTTTTCATGGAGTTGTCGGCCACTCCTCTGTCTTCTTTGGAGGTTTATTCAGATCTCTTGTCCAGTGATAAATGAAATGATTTTCTCTTTGTTTGTTGATTAGTTTGAGTTCTCTGTAGATTCTGGTTATCAGCCCTTTTTCAGATTTATAACATGCAAATATCTTTTCCCATTCCAAAAATTGTGTGTCTGCTTTAATTGTTGTGTCTTTAGCTGGTCAGTAGCATTTTAGCTCAAGTCCCATTTATTTATTTCTATTGTAGCCAAAATTGCCATTTGAGTGTTCTTCATAAAATATTTCCCAAGGCTAGTATCATAAAGAATTTTTCCATGCTCTCTTCTGGAGTTTTTATTATTCTGTGCCTTAGATTTAAATCTTTTATCTATCATGGCTCAATTTTTGTAAGTTGTAAAAGGTGCAAGTGAAGTTTCAGTCTTTTACATGGATTATCCACTTCCATTTGATTCCACAATCTCATTACTATGTATCTACCCAGAAGAAAAAGAAAATCATTTTCCATAAGGACATTGGCATTATAATGTTTATTGCAGTTCAATTCATAATTGCCAAGATGTGGAATCAACCCAAGTGTTCATCAATCCATAATGGATTAATAAACTTTATTATAGGTATACCATGGATTATTATTCAACCTTAAAAAAACACAGAGACTTTACATCTTTTGTATTTACCTGGATGGAGTTGAAGAACATGCTTCTTAATAAAGCATCACAAGAATGGAAGATCACGTATCCAACATACTTAAAACTAATATAAAACCACTTGAACAACTATATATCCACATGAGAGAAATACATAATTAAATTCAAGTGGGAAGTGGGGGAGGAGAGAGAGGCAAGTAGTGGGGATAGAGGGGGATTGATGTGTTTTCACCTGACCTGTACAAAGTAAGGATATACTTGTATCCACCAGGCACACCTGCTGGGTGAAGAGTTCAAGTTGGACTTACCTACCAAACTCAAACAATGTAAACTAATCATTTGTACCTGCATATTCACCTTAAATTTTAAAAAAGAATTTAAAAAATTTGTATTGTAGTGAGACTGGGGATGCAAGATATTAAACAACTGCAAATTATTATGATTTTAATACTAATTAAATAATAAGGAAATCAAATCAGAACACATGAAGTTTTATACTTAAATATTTTAACACCATCTTTTTAAAAAATTTAATCTCAAGTAGAACAGTAAAAGTTTTATTATAATCAACCTCAGTTACCAACCAATATGTAAGTGGTATAAATACACTTATAACTTTAGTATTGTTACGTATTTTTTACATTTTAATTTCACAAGCTAATTTTACTTCCAGTTTTCTGTGGGTTTTGTTAGTATTTCCAATTACTCTATTTATTTATCTAATTTCTAATTTCAGTAATCTACGCCTTCCCTAGTTCTTTGTTTTTTTCCATCACATTTCTTTGTGATGAACTGGGAGAGGGCTATGTTAACCAGTTTGATTAAAATATTTCAGATTGTATATAAAAGCAGCACATTGTACCCCACGATTGCATTAATGTACACAGCTATGATTTAATTTTAAAAAAAAAGTTATTAAAGATTTTCCAAAAGGAACAAATACAAAATTTGATATTTGGATAACAGCACTTTTTTTTAAGCTATTAAACTTCAAACTATATAGTTTGTCATATATGTTATACATATATGTCTTATGTCAGCCTAGGATTACAGACTTGGATTTGAACACCAGAATGCCTGAATCAAACAACCTGATAAAAGAGATTCAGGTGAATTTTGCCAGGAGTATGAGAAACCTAATTGAAGTATATTTATAAATGAACACATCATATCCTGCTCATAATATAAATGTCCTTATAAATACTATAAATGTTATTATTGATAGTTTTGTTGTTTCTTTAATCCTTTGTGAGAATAATATATGACCGTAAAATAATATACATGAAAAGCAATTTTTGTACATTTTCTGATTTAACCTCAAATATATTTGAATCCTAATTATATTTAATGGAGTGAAAATTTTTACTCCTAATAAAAATTGATCATATATTCATAACATTTATATAAATTTCTAATAATTAAATTACAGTTTTAAGTGCACCCCAAGAATATAGCTAAATTCCAAGGTTTTAGTTGAGATAAGCCATTTCCTATAATCCTAATTTTATTTCCTGGTGAAAATTTAAGCTTTGATAGATTAAATGTATATTTATTATTAAAACACATTTTTCAAAAAATTAAAGAGTGAGACTTCTTTATCAACCCATTTTTGTATTTATTTATTCATTTATGTGTTTCTAATTGTTGCTCCTTTTCAGTGCTTCAGTAGCCCAAATGTCAAACACTTGAAGTGAAATTCCCTCCAATGAGGCATTTCTTAGTTATTTCATATTTAATTATGTCTTCTTTCTCTTTCCTACTTTTATTAAATTCTTTGCAGAGTACCACTGTGACATATGTAGTGTTCATTATAATTTCTGTGTACTATGTGCATTACTATCCCAACTACAGTTTGGGGCTATGTCATTTCATCGTTATATATCTATAGACTGGCGTATCAAAAACAGCAAAATTAGCCACTGTAGAAGGGAATTAAAGAAACCCATGATTCAACTGCATGATGATGCAGTTTAGCACAAAATAAACTAAGCACTCTTTATTGTTTTTTATTGTTTCAGGTTAATTGAGGGTACAAAGAGTTAGGTTATACTGTTTGCATTTGTTAGGTAAAGTCTGTCTTACAATTGAGTCCTACCCCTAAGAGGTATGCCATACACCATCCATAACGTTGTACCCCTTAAGTGGGAGCACCCCTGTAGGACTCTTTATAAGAACAAATGAATTGGTTCCCGTCATTTGGAAGCTTGGACAGGTACGTCACAGGACAAGATGCAAGAAAAATTCCAGGGGGAAATATATATGATATCCACAAATACCTAAAAAGCAAAGCCATTTCATATAAAGAATTCCAATCAAAAACTGGTAAAAAAAAAAAAAAAAAAAAAAATGTTACAAAGTTGACACTTATTCTCAAAGCTGATTTCCATGTCTAGCTAGTTCCAAATCCTGTCTCTCCAAGATAGTATTTGATCTCACAGGAATCGAATCTCCAAAACAGACCATGTTATCACATCAGAGATTGATGTAAACATGTTTATTCAAAGTGCCAAACTAAATGACAGAGTAAACCATAACACATCTGGCTAAGGGGATACGAGGTATACAAGCTAATAACTGAAAGACTATCAACCAGTAGAATCTGTGACTCAGGCTCACAGTGCAAATAGCACTGCCTGACACTTGTGAATCAGCCATCATTTTCTGTGAAAATTATTTTTTTCTCTTCCTAGGATGACATTGACTCAGAAAAGGAGTTTTCCAGAAACAGGAAATCAGCATGTGTGGTTTGCACCATTTAATCTTTATTCTACATGAGACTATCACCCTAACATAGCAGGAAATTGAAAATGACTGCACCATTCTGTTCTTTATGATTTCATAGGCATCATTTGCTATCTTTTCAATAGTAACACCAGGATATAAATCACTGATACTGATAGCTTTTAAAAATCAGTAAAAATCAGTGACCTTATTTTCTTTGCCTGTTTCCTTTATGTTCATGATGAAGGAAGGTTACAAGAGAAAGGAAAGTAATGACTTTTGTTTTTAAAGAAAAGACTTCATGCTTTGATTTCCAAATCCTTGACACCGATAAGAATAGTAATTTAGGAGTAATAAAGAAAATGTGGAAGAAAACACTCAGTGCTACACGGAGGCAGATTCCGAAGAACAGCAATATTAACCTTTCAGATAACTTGTTCCATTCATCTGCAATATTCTCTGTTTTGCATTCAGCATGTCAAACAATGGTTCTTAGAAGAGAAGAAGATAATAATAAATCAAGCATAGCTCTCGTTGTGGGAAATTTATTATGCAGTGACCTCTGGCCAATGAAAAGTTTGTCCGTTCTGCTTCATGTATACTTAAAATTTTATTCATAATTATGAAAACCTCCCACATTTTTTCTATCATTGGAAAGCCTCTGAACAATTTCATATAATTTACATGAAGTTATAAAGATGAAAATGAATAAAAACATCCTTTTCTATTGAGCTGGGAAATGTAATTTATATCACTGAATTAGAATACAGAATGATTTTGTGGTCCAGATTACTTCAGTAACAAATAACTATAGATGCTATTTTTTTTTTTTATTTTCTTAATTTTACCTCAGTAAATTTGTATCATTTAAAATACAAGTCATTGATGTAAATGTAGACATTAAAATATACTCATTGAATATTTCCTATTTCCAGCCTCTGTGTTAAATGTGTCCTTCCTTACTTAATCTTTCCTACAGCTCTTAAAGTCAATATTATTACCACATGAGGATGCCGAGGTTTAGAAAAGTCAGATCAGTCATCTAAGAATGTACAGCTTCAGGGTGTAAAACTTAGGATTTGTACATTCATTTGTCTTTATTTTATTTTATTTTTTTCCAGACAGACTCTCAGTTTGTCACCCTCAGTAGAGTGCTGGGGCATCATAGCTTACAGCAACCTCCTTCACTTAGGCTCAAGTGATTCTTTCGCCTGAGCTTCCCAAGTAGCTAGGACTACAGGAACACACCACAACATCCTGCTATTTTTTTTTTTTTTGTATTATTTTTTTTTTAATTAAGAGACAGGGTCTTGCTCTTGCTCAGGGCAATCCACCTGCTTCAGTCTCCTACAGGGCTAGGATTACAGGCATGAGCCACAGTGCCCAGTCATTCATTAGTCTTAAATGATCTCCTCAACACTCAGTGAATGCCAATACACAAAAAGGGATTGAGTAATTGAGAATTTCTGTTTCAAATTGGTTCTAGTAGCAAAAACTTATGTCATCCACAAGGTAAGTGAATGTTAATATGTCCACAGTTTTCTACATGTGTAGATAGTTTTATAGAATTAATTCCTAAATATGTTCATAATATATTATAAAATATAAATTGTTAATATAAGATATAGTTATAATATATAAACAGGATTTCTTATGTATTAATATTAATAAAATATTCATTGCATTGTCTTAATTATAAATTTTTTTAATTGAATTTCTCTTTTACTGGAGAATCTAACCAATTAATCAATTTTAAGAAAATAGGGTCTGATTCAGATAAAATCTGTCCTTGAGAATAAAATCCTAGGTTATTTCTAGAATATTTGAAAGATTCTAGAACTGGAAAAGTTATTATTATTTTTTGGTGAGTTTTGTCACATGAATTCTAAAGAAACATCAGAAAGAGATGGTAACTTTGAGATTTTACTCGGAACTTCTCACTAGATTGATGGTGTAATTAAACAGCAAATCCAAAGGAAAAGCTATTTTCATTCCCTGAGTTTTGCTGACTCAGTGACTTTCTTATAGAGAACAATAATATTTCCCTCTTAGCTAAATATCTAAAAACAAAAATAAGAGCCTCAAACCTTTAAAACTTCATGAAATTTTCATTTTTCTCCTACATTCAGAACAGCCATATGAATTATTAGAATTATATGGCTCTAATATGTTTTTATAATCACATACCTGTCATAGGACACCAATGGGTTTATTTAAAACAGCTAATAAAGTCTAAGTACCATGCTCAGTACTGGTGTTGTCCCTAAAAAAGAGTAACTATCGTGACCACAAATAAACGTAAATTCAACTACAGTTGTACTTTGGAATCTGAACTTAATCCATTCCAGAACCCCATTCATATTCTACATCCTTCAAGTTCCAAAACAATTTTTCCCCTTTAAAATAACAGAAACTGAATTAACCTGTTCCTGGGTCCCATAAACTTGAATTTTTCAAAATGACTTTTAATAGTAAATACTCTGGTTTTCAGGTAAACTATTAATAAATAATAATATTTGAATTCAAATGTAACTTAATAAAGTGAAAAATATAACAACCTAAAAATGTAAAGGCCTGTTTAGTCTTAATTGAACACTTGGTTCAAAACATACCCCTCACTGTTCACAAACTCATTAAACTCCTTTACAAACTTCTGCTGCTTCCGAATTTGCATGAGAAGCTTCCAAATCACGACTGGCAGCCTCTCTGTACATAAGAACACTAGGATCCCAGTCCTTTTCTTAAAGTTCTTGAACCACGCCCTACTGGCTTTAAACTCCTCCTTTTGAGCCCTAATATCAGGCCTGCCTTTGGCCAAATCATCTGGAAAACCTTGTTTTCTTAAAAATTATCACCTCAAAACTCAACATCACCAGCCAGCTGCTTTTCATCAATCCCAACGAGGAGGTTTTCGTCTCTTCCATACTTTTCCATCTCCTAGAGGTCCTCTTTGTAACCCCTTTGCCACATCAACTGCTTTAGTTTTGTCAACATGCAGTCGAGTTAGGCATCCGGAACACAGTAGCTGAATCAGCCCCGTACGCAGTCGATGATAAGATCTTTCTTACCTTCAACTGTAGCTCTAACAGTTTTCCTCTTACTTTTATTTTCCTCAATACACTTTTTAAGACCCATGGTTACTAGACTTAGTTGTTATATATAAAATCTAACACAAAGCAGGCACAAAAATATAAAATTAGCAGCTAAAATCACACAAGATGCTTTCACTACAGCTTCCTACACGGAACTTAACAGCAAAGCACGGGTGGACCAAGTGCTGGGGAAACGTTCACACCAAAACACACCAACCACCTGGTGGGCATTTGGATTCCAAAGCAGCATTTGGATTTTGGACAAAATTTGCTCAAATTTTTCATTCGAATTCCAAGTTATTTGAGTTTGGAGGCATTCAGAGTCCAGGGGCAATGCTGTACCTTGCAAAATAAAAAAAATTATATGGTGGATAATGTGATAATATTTAGAATTCTGTCCTGAACTTACTTTCAGTTAAGTAAAATATCCAAAATTGTGATATAGTTGTTTACTTTCAACTTTCATAGTATGCATTTACCTTTGAAGTCTGTAGTTAAGGCACATGTGTTAGTTCTTGCAATCTTCAGACTTGGAGGGGTATAAACACTGGAGTGAACTTCGTATTTTATATGGCCTTCCTGGGAGTATTCTAGGGGGGAAAATCAAGATCTTTTATGCTTGAAGTCATTCAGACCTAGCTTAAATCTCTGTTCTCTCAATGACAAACTCTACATCATGGGAAGACAATTAATAATCTGAAGTTAGATATAACATGAGAAGGAGAGGAACTGATGCCTATTATTAATATGTAACCAGCTATATTTGCCAACAATATCTGAGGCAATCAGTTCTCAAATATTTGTTGAATGTGTCTGAGAACAAAGAAAATCCACATCTGCTTTAGAAAGTGACGACCACTTTCAGAAATCAGGTGTCAGAAAGAATAGAACATAACCCTTGGCAACTAAAAGCAACTACGGGGTCCCAGTTGCTCTTTTTTTGGTACTTCCCTGTGTCATAAATACTTTCAGGATTCCTAGATTGCTTGTTTTTATTTGTATCTCAAAAGATCTCTTATTTATATGACTTAGCCATGTCCTTTGGCCGTTTTCTTTAATTCAAATTATTGAGTATGAGGGAATAATTTATGAGGTTGTCTAAAAATAGGTTGTTTGCAATTCAGTAGAGGAAACTTACTGAAGCACACATCAATACTTTTTTTCTGGGGAAGCTATGGCATTGCCAAGAATATTACTTAGTATTTTAAATATTTTTGGTTATGTAAGTTTTACCAGTGTACAGTTTTCTTGTCTGATCTTAACCACTTTTTCTTATCAGAATTTTTTTTTTATTTATTTTGTACACTCTGGTTGCAAGAATCAGAAACTACTTTCAAGTCAGCTTTATTATTATTTTATTTCATTTTATTTTTTTAGAGACAGAGTCTCACTTTGGCACCCTCGGTGACAACTTCCAGCTCTTTGGCTTAGATAATTCTCTTGCCTCAGCCTCCCGAGTAGCTGGGACCACAGGCACCCACCACAACGCCTGGCTATTTTTTGTTGTTGTTGTTCTTGATGCAGTTTGGCCAGGGCTGAGTTTGAACCCGCCAACCTCGTTATATGGGTCCGGTGCCCTAGTCACTGAGCCACAGGTGCCGCCCTCAATTCAGCTTTAAAAATAATAGGAACTTATTACCTAAAACAAGTGAAAATTAAATTTTTATTTGTGAGGTTAGACAATGTAATCAGGGCTCAGTTTCATTTATATGGTCTAGCTCAGGGGTCCTCAAACTGCGGCCTGTGGGCCACATAAGGTGGTGTGATTGTATTTGGTCCCGTTTTTTTTTTTTTTTTCCTTCAAAATAAGATATGTGCAATGTACATAGGAATTTGTTCATAGTTGTTTTGTTTTGTTTTGTTTTTAACTATAGTCCAGGCTCCAATGGTCTGAGGGACAGGGAATTGGCCCGCTGTTTAAAAAGTTTGAGGACGCCTGGTCTAGCTCATCAGCTTTGTCATGAATTCTTTCCTAGAAAACTTTTACTTCACATCTGAGGGACATCTGTTGTCTACTTCGCAAGAGTATGGTACCCCCTCCCGTGTTCAAATCCAGCAAGAAAAAATTAAAGTTCCACAAGTCATATTACATTTGTAATCAGAGAATGGAATATTCAATTGAATTATGCCAATCACTCACATTTCTGAATATAAGTGTGATGTTCAATTACAATTAAACTATGTATATGTAGCTGGAAAATACAAACTATTTGAAGCTAAAAATCATAAATCTCTGTCCATCTCTTTGGCTACACAATTTAAACAAATCTTTTTCTTTTCATAAATGCCTTTTCAAAATATATCTAAAGGATTTTGCCTAGCTTACACTGATACAGAAATCAGTATTTCGCTGAACTGTCAGAGGGCAGGCAATTATAATACTGACAGCAGAGACTGGAAAAGATTCCCATGTTATGCATTGATTAAGAAGACTTTTACACTTGGTAACATTGCGACTTCAGTAATTCAGAAGGCTAAGCGTCTACTTTAGTGTAGTTCTAGGGGACGAGATCCCATAGAGCCTATCCAGATATAATTTTAGTGTTTCTACATTTAGCAAGGTTTAGATAAAAATAATTTAACTCAGATAAGAACTTGCTGTTTGAGAACAGAGATCTAAGGGGATCACAGTCAAGGAATTAAAGGTTTTGTAAAGGTGGAAAATCAAGTGCTCCTAGGCTCTTAACTATAGACTATTTTCTATCCAATCACATTCTTCGGTGTTATCTCAAAGTTAAAATGACTCCTATGAAAATGAGAACAAATAAGAAAGGACAAAAAAATAGGTCTGAGAATTGTTTCCTGGAAACAAATTTAGTGAAAATTACTGGCTTATGGAACTGAATGGAGGTAAGAAATATCAGAAGTCCACGGAGGTGTTCTTGAAGGAAACCAGGAACTTAACCAAAAGGACTGCGTAAACCTGGGCTGTTCACTCTAGAGCAGAGTATCTTCCCTGATGACCCCTTCAGGTCTGTCCATACAAACAACAGGGAAGATAGAAGCCGTAGTAGAAAAAGCCAGAACCTCACAGTAGATCCCAGATGCAATCTTATCTTTGGAGAAAAGCCCTATTTCTCACAGAATGCCAGAGGAGTGAGGTAGTAGAAAAGCAGGTTAAAGACTGGTCTACAAGGTAGAAAATCAATAAAAACTCTTGGTACTATGAAATAAACCAGTCTGAAAGTAGACAAGAAAATGCTCAAGAATTAATTGCTGTTAAATATCCAGTTTAAAATCTCCATTGAGCACTTGAGTATTATTGTTTGTTGTTGTTGTTGTTGTTTTTGTTTTTGTTTTTTTTAATCCCTATCCCCTCTGGATGCTAAAATAGAGAAAGTCTAGAGAAAACGGGTATATGTTGGTCCATCTATGAATGAATACCTAAAAATATTTAAATAGATTTCTAGGGCAATAGTGAGATGCACCTACGTCTCTAAAATTGGCATATATTGGTTTTAGCGCTGTTTAGTAGAATGTTCTATGATGGAGGGAAAATTACATAATCTGAGCTGTCAAAATGGTAGACATTGTACACATATGGCTGGAAACATGGCTGATGCAACTGCTAAACGGACTTTTAAGTTTAATTTAAACTTAACATTAAATAGCCATGTATGAGTATTTGAGTTGAGTTACTCATTTAAATTTGACACCATTTTATTAGGAAAATAAATTTCATTTAAAAGCAAATAATCCCTTTTGATTAACATCTGTTCATTCCTATATGGACCCTCTTCTTCTTTGCCTTATACAGAAATAGCAGTTTTAATGGACACAAAATTATCTTCTGAAGCCTAATGGAAGAGATAACAGGTTATTTCACTTTACGTTCACAGAATATAATCAGAATTTTAGGACACAATATTGGACGATTTACTTTCATCAAGACTTTTTTTTTTTTATTATTATTTGACCCTTCTTTTCTTCCAAGCCTGATTTCCATATATTTTTCCAAATAGTCTTTATCTTCTGGATGAATTTCGTTATTCTTCCTGGAAGTCATTCTGTCAGCCATGATGGACCCTTATATCTTCTTTCTCTTCCTCTCCCTTCCTTCTCCTTCTTATTTGTTAAAAATAAAATTTTTATTTTGTATTTTGAAAAATAGTTGAAAATCATCTCCTTTTTTCAACTTCTATCTCCCCCCAAATTCAGGCAGAATTCATAAAAATCAATTTTCCAATTATTATAGTGTTTATCATGGATTTTAATTTCTTCATGAATGACTTTTCCCTCTGTCCTCTGAATTTCTCAAGACCTTCATGACCTTAAGACTGTGTGTTGAATGTTCATTCAAACACATTTTTCTGATAATAACATATACATTTGGCATGCCGTGAGCAACACTTGAACCTCTTCTTATGATCATTGACCTTTGCAACTTTAGGATACAATTGAAAGAGTCTATTCAAGAAAATTATAGTGTGCTTTATTGACCCCAGGAATCTGTGAGCTTACTCATAGCTGAAGTTGTTGTTGTTGTGTGTGTGTGTGTGTGTGTGTGTGTGTGTGTTTTGATTTTTTTTTTTTTTTTTTTTGAGACAGAGTTTCTCTCTCTGTCACCCTAGCTTGTGTGCCCCGACATCACAACTCACAGCAATCTCAAACTCTTGGGCATAAGCAATCCTTCCCCCTCACTCAGCTTCTCAAGTAGCTGGGACTCTAGGTGCCTGCCACTATGCCCATCTAGGTTTTTCATTTTTAGTAGAGATGGGGTTTCACTCTTGCTCAGGCTGGTCTCCAGCTCCTAAGTTCACGCACTCTACCTACCTTGGCTGTCTGGAGTGCTAGGATTACTGGTGTAAGCTATCGTGCTGGGCTTCATAAATGAAGTTTTGATCTGCCTCAACCCCAATTCACTGTAGGAAATATAACTTATGAAGATGTTATATATAATCTTTTTCCTGTGTTAAAATCTTAACTACTTTTGCCTGTACTAAAATATTCTCTCAACTTCTCAAATTGACAGTTCCCATCTAGCTACTATATCTTTAGCACCACATCACTACAACCCATAATGAGCGGTTGGAGTTGCACACAAGAAATTTTTGCCTTTCCTGGAGTCCCTGGAGTCATGTTACCTTTCTATAACCTACCAAATCAGTGGCTTACGCTATATGATTCAGGAGACCTATGGGACTTGCACCTCCCAATGTTGCCATTCTATTATCTATCAAATCAGAGGCTTACTATATAATTCAGGAGACCTGTGGAACTTGTACCTTCCAGGAAGCCAATACGAAATGTGATTCTTTCCAAATCTTCCTGTCTGACATTCATACATCAGAAACCATAAATTATCAAAATCTTCTAGGGTAGCAAAAGAAAGTATGAATATTTTCACCTATCTGTCATCTATAACTTTATCCCAGGAGCTACAACCAAACCTAAGCAAAAATCTAAAATGTCTATAGAGCTCCATTTCCTAAGGTAAGGAAGCTCTACTACAAAGCAAAAGGAAGATATTGGTGTATCTTACCGTTATTGTATCATTTGGACAAAAAGGAAAAGAAAGTATATCCAAGTCAAATTTATTCTACCTTTAGCTTAGATTTCTTCAAATATGTGGTTTTAAATCCTCTGTAACCCTTGCTGCTTCCCAAGAATTTAACATAATATCTGAATAAGGGGAAATGATAGAGGGTCAAAAAGTTTTCATCCTTCTCAAACTTCTTTTTGATTAGTTTTTATTTCTGAACAAGTTTAATCCTGTGAATTATTGTTTAGGTCATGGAATCTGGGGACAGCTCGGTAATTCACAAGTTTGTATTTTTGCACATATTTCACAATATGAGGAACTTTTAGGGCAGGAACTACTGCACATTTATTATATGCATATTACCTGTGGAATTTAAAGTGGATAAGTAGTTAAATCCTGTGACAATAAATAAATAAACAATAAATCCTGCAATAATACAACCTCCACTACTCCCTCAATATGTCCTATTCCCACCAAGTCCAAGTTCATTTAGATCCTCAGAAGCATTAATGCCAAATGTAATTTCTAAATTCAATCAAATAATGTATAATATAGCTCCCCATACTTATTATTCACTGATTTATTTACCATATATCCTTGTCTAAAGAACTGAAATGTGCAGTTTCAGAAATATTTCAGAAAGAAATATCTGTGTATTTCTTTCTAATGGATAATCGTTAACTGTAAACAAAAGTGAGGAACTAGTGGATAATTAGTATTGAGTTAGGATTGTCCCATTCCTGATGAAAATAGTGAGTATTCTGTAGTTTGGGGTATGGGTAGTCTGTAAATGTCTGTTAAGTCCCATTTGTTCAGCAGTCTCTTTTAAGTTCAGTGTTTCTTTGTTGATTTCTGCTTTAATGATCTGTTTAGTTTTGTCAGTGGGATATTGAAATTCTCAGTGACTGTGATTCTATTATTTATTTTGTTATTAGACACAGAATAATCAGCAGATTCCTTACAAGTAAGAAGTGGTTGGGGTCCCATTTTTTAACCTTTATAAACGGAACAACTGCTAGCAAAGAATTTTGCGTCATCCAAAACAAAGTTTTATAAATGATGGAGAAATAAGGACTTTCCAGACAGGCAAACAACAAGGGAATGTGTCTCTACTAGATCTGCCCAACAGGAAATCCTAAAAAGTATACTATATGTGGAACAAAAAGGCAAATAACCACCAAGGTAAAAATATCTGAAAGGTAAATCTCACAACTCTCATAAAGTAGTTGCATAAGAAGGAAAGTAAAATAACAAGGTATCATCCAACACAATGAATTTAGAATTTAACATAATGTCTGAATAATGAGTAATGGTGTAGGTTCACAAAGTTTCATCCTTCTCCAATCTTCTTTTTGATTAGTTTTTTAATTGTTTTATTATGAACAAGATGAGTCCCACATATCAAAACTAACAGTGAACATGGATGGCCTTATTTCACCATTTAAAAGACACAGACTAACTGAATGAAAAAGAGAAATCACAGCCCAGTATATTCTATCTCCAAGAAACCAATCTACTTTGCAAGGACTTCACGGGCTCAAGGTAAAGGGGTGTAAAATATATTCTATGTAAACTGAAATCAAATGAACAGAGGCAACTATTCTCACATCACATAAATTGACTCTAAATAAATAATATTTTAAAAAAGACAGTCATTATATTATGACAAAGAGAGCAATTGAGCAAGAAGCCATGACCTATATATTCACTTAGCACCAGAGTTACCACATCTATAAAAAATTCTACTAGATTCACTAGCTCTATGCTTCATCTTTTAAATACCACAATTGATTCTGGTACCATGATGTTAGTTCAGCATTTGGCATGTAGATATTGAACGTCAGTGAGCTCTCACCTAACGTGCCCAGTGTAGGAGTATACAACACACCCCAGGAGAAGGGCTCAACTGCAACTTGGACTTCACCTTAAAATGCAAACAGCATCACCTAATCATTGTACCCCCACATTAATCTTAAATAAAAATAAATAAGTAAATGAATTTTTAAAAAGAATTATTTTATATGAAGAAATTGAGATTTCTCAACCAAACAGAAAAAAAAAAAATCAGAAAAATCCTTTATCTAAACTAATATTGTTAATGACAGCCCCCAAATTGTTGAAGGATTAAAAAATTATCATTTCATTCCATTCTGACAAATGAGATGTGAAACTCCAGCTGTTGGGGTTCACTGTGCTGGTCTCAAACCTAAGTCAGAGCCACAGCAAGAGAGTTTCTACGCCCCCTCTGAACTTCATGTTTGCAAATGTTTTTTATGTCTTCTATTATAGAAACACAAAATGCTGATTTTTAGGTATATTTGTATCTGTGGATGTCTACCTGAGGACATTATTGACACATTATTTGATACACTATTTTTTATTTCATATTATAGAATTAAATGAGTATTATAATTTTTCTTTAATATTTTTCTTACAAATCAACATGTAATAGCAAGTACTTCCAAAGAGTGGTGTTGATGTTCCATTATTCATAATATCCTGTTAATAGGATATTATGGAAATAGGAAAGTTAGAACTTTACATTTTTTACCTTTATCAACACTTGTAAACATGTAATATATAAAATGTAAAAGCAATAAATTAAATTAAATCATTAATTTAAAAAAATCCAAGAAAAAGATATTTGTAAACTAATTGGGAGGAGCAGAAATGGTTCCATAAAGGTTGTTTTCACAGTGTTAAACAGTTTTAACTGAACATCATCAGATACATTTACAAAAATTATCCCAACTCAAAAGAACCCAATTACCTATGTAAATTTTATTTTGTAGCTAAACTGAATAAAAACAAAATATTATATACAGGATTTCAGTTTCCACACAATGGAAGAAATCTTCACTGTTCTTTCACTAAAAATAATTATTCTAACATCTATATAATGTTGAAAGTGACTAATAGAAATATCATGACATTACAAGTTAGCTGTCAATTTTAGAGGATACATAATCTCATATCCAATATTTTATTCAGAAAAATTAAAAATAAAGGAGTAATATGATTACCAGTCACACTATTACAGAAAAAAAAACATATGCAGCTAGCTTAAAATATTCATTTTAATAAAATAAGCATGGGATTTAAAGATATAATTCTGTTGTAAGGGTATATATGATAGCTTACACCTCTGCCTATATTTCTAAATAAAATAAGATTAGTAATATTCATGATGCACTGAGTTGTTTACCTAATTTTATATGAACTACTCGTGATTCAAAAAGCTCTATGATGAGCAGTGCCTGTGGCTGGAGGAGTCGGGCACCAGCCCCATATACTGAGTGTGGTGGGTTCAAGTCCTGTCCCGGCCAAAAAATGCAAAAAAAGAGGAAAGAAAAACCTCTATGATAAAGTGGTTTTTTTCTTTTTCTTTTATCAACTCAGCAAAAACCAAATTTAGCATTTGACATTTGTAAAATTTTAGACATTGAAAATGACACATATGTACATAACATTTTCTTTAAAATTTTCTAAGCACAATTACATTTTTTTTTTAAATTACAAAAGTATTTAATATATTTTCATTAGTTGCTTGGTGACAT
Source organism: Loris lydekkerianus (assembly GCA_963574355.1). Taxonomy (NCBI): domain Eukaryota; kingdom Metazoa; phylum Chordata; class Mammalia; order Primates; family Lorisidae; genus Loris; species Loris lydekkerianus. The sequence continues at coordinate 53,732 of CAUYPK010032222.1, read as the reverse complement.
CATTTTATATTCTCCTGCTGAATTTTATATCGATGAATTACTTTTAATGTTGTCTGCAAGAAGTTATTTGAACGCTGATCAGGTATAGATAAATTTCCTCAAGTTCCCATATATGTGGAGTTCGTTGCATTAAAAAAAATAATTAATGTAATTAGCACATGGCAGATACATAATGAACTACTGCTAGTTTGCCAGTTTGCATTTTACTAATTATGTTCTGAATGCTCAGAAATTTAAATTGTGTTAACGTCTTACTTTAAATTTAATATAAAATAATCTTCAATACTGAAACTGAATATTAAGAATGTGTTTTTTTTTTCTATTTACTTTTACCGCTTTCTCCCCATACACCCACACACAAACACACATGCATGCAAGCATAGTGGAAGTGTATTTTTCTTTAGTTTAGTGCTATAATTTTAAAGCTTCTTAAAAGGATCTCAAAAAAAAAAAAAAGAATCTCTCTCCCTGGGACAATCTCTTTTTCACTCGACTGACAAAATGGTTGGATTTCCTATCACAGCTACATTTACAAATCTGTGTTTTAAAGATAATTGCCTTAAAGCAAAATCATCAACCTAAAAGGATGCCCCTCCTTATTTGTAGGTACTTTTACTTTCCTATATAAACAAAGAGAGAAGATTCAAAGTGTCAAAATTTACAAATGAGTGGATGCATATTATGTTTGAAGCTCACAGACTATAGACCTTCATGGATGGGGCACAGGAATGAAGGGGTTGGAATTTTGACTATAATATGATCTCAGTTAGGCCTCTTGGTAGGCAAATCTAAGAGTTGGGAAAAAAGTGGATATAAGAGATGGGAAGCACTAAGGTTCTTGAGTTGTCATTTTCCTTTATCACGTATTAGCACTAGTATTTCATTACTCCCTGGGACTTCAAAATTTAGGGCTTTCTTTTCTCCTTTTTTTTTTTTTAATTTCAGAACATTACAGGGGTATAATTGTTTTAATTACATGAATTGCTTTGGGTCAAAATTAGGAGTGTACCCCTCTCCCAGGGCACTCTACAGGTATGAATTAATGCCTCCCTGCCGCCCCCTCCTACTTGCTTGCTTTCCGTTGAGTTTTACTGCCAAATGCACAGTGAGTGTCAATTAATCAGTACCAATTTAATAGTGAGTGGTGGTGTTTGTTTTTCCATTCCTCTAAAACTCAGAAGTATGGGGTGATGCCTGGGGCTCAAAGGAGTAAGGCGCTGGCCCCATATACCGGAGGTGGCGGGTTCAACCCCAGCCCTGGCCAAAAACTGCAAAATATAAATTAACAAATAATAATAATAAAAAAAAAACTCAGAAGTATGGTCTCCAGTTCCATCCAGGTTGTTACAAAAAGTTATTAGTTCACTGTTATTTTTATGGGTGAGGAGTACTCCATGGTATACATATGCCACATTTTGTTAATCCTCTCATGTGCCAATGGGTACTTAGGTTGGTTCTACAATTTGCCATTGTGAATTGTGCTGCAGTAAATATTTGAGAGCACATGTCTGTTTGGCAAAATGACTTTTTTATTTTTTTGGTAAATACCCAATAGCAGGACTGCTGGTTCTACTGCAAATCGACTTACAGTTCTCCTCCAGTATCTCCATGTGACTTCCCAGTGAGGCTGTGGTAGTTTGCAGTCACACCAACGGGGTTTAAGCGTTCCTTTCCTTCCACTTTCATGCCAGCACCTGTTGTTTTGGGATATTTCAATGAATGCTGTTCTCACTGGAGTTAGATATTCTGTGTTTTTCTATTGAGAATAGAAGGCTTTTGGTGCCACAGTCAAAAGTCAATCTCTCTCTTTTTTTTTTTTTTTTTTTTTTTGCAGTTTTTGGCTGGGGTTGGGTTTGAATCCTCTACCTCTGGCATATGGGGCTGGTGCTCTACTCCTTTGAGCCATAGGCACTGCTCAAAAGTCAATCTCTTTTAATGGCATTCAAGACAGGACACACTTCATCTGGTTTTAAACAAGCATGGCTTTTCTGGCTTTGTTTCTGTGTAGGAGTGTTCTGCCAGAAGCCCAGTGATATTCACAGTGATTTTTTTTTTTTAATTTATTTTTTTTTTTGTACTTCAAATTAATATGAGGGCACAAAATTTTAGGTGGCATTCATATCGTCCAGCATCAACCTGTGTTGGAAAAGTTTTTGAAAAGAGGAAGAATGTCTGACATTTTCTCAGCCTGAAACAGCCTGTGCATTATTTGGAATATTTTCATTCCAAGTTCAATTCCTTATCATTCTTAAAACATTAGTTGTTTCTTTATCATGCTATGCAAATCTTTATTATCATAACATTTTTCATCATATTACAGTAAAAATCTATATATCAATGTCTGCCCTTTGTACACTTTGCTGTAAGAGGGATGTTATCTTAGTTTCACTGCCTTTAATATAGCAAATATAGAATACAAAATATACTGATTTTAAATTTAATAATCATTTTAGGCCACCTTTTTTTCTTTCTTTCTTTCTTTTCTTTTTTTTTTTTTCTTTGCAGTTTTTGGCTGGGCTGGGTTTAAACCCACCACCTCCAGCATATGGGGCTGACGCCCTACTCCTTTGAGCCACAGGTGCTGCCCCCTTTATTTTATTTATTTATTTATTTTTATTTATTTTTTTAATTTCAGGTCATTGTGAAACAACCAGGTCACAATTTCTGAATTTTTTAGGTAGAGTCCTTCTTGTAATTGTGTCCCACACCCAAAGGTGTGCCACACACCCCTACCTTGCACCCTTTAAGTGTGAGCACACCAATTACCCCTGTCCTTCCTCGCCTTCCTTGTTCTTCTTCACCCCAACTTGAATATAATTAAGCTTTTTTTTTTCTTCTATATGTTAGATCGTCTACTGGCTTCATGATAAAATTGAGCATATTGGATACTTGCTTTTCCATTCTTGTGATCCTTTACTAGGAAGAATGTATTTCATCTCCAGGGCTACCATTTCTTAAATTGTTCTATCTTTGTAAGACACATGGTATTTATATTTTATCCATGAAAATTTAGTCTTTCCCCAAACATAAGTCACCACTTATGTACATTAATAACATTGGATCCCTGATAACATTTCCTTCACTCTCACGTCTATTGTATCCAGAGAGTCCACATCATAATATTCTTGCTCAAATAGTAATCATTATTGTGTTATAAAAATGCCTTAAATTTACATTAAAAATCTAAAGCATAAAATAAACACATAGAATATGCCTTATATTACAAAGGACAAAACAAATAAATGACAATGTAGGTGTTCCTGACAATGTTACAGTACAGGCTAGCGAGGCTGCATAATAGCCCCCAACTACTTCCAAACCTAATCCTTCAGCCATACCTTATTTCAATGGGCATCCACAAAATTTCCCAAGAATATATTTTTTTCTTTTTACTGAAATTACACAGATTACTTTTTGTCTCAGAAGACAAAAAGTCTGAGTGGCGAATCTACAGTCTGAGTGGCGAGTCTACATTCCAAAAATGTTACCCTGACATTACAAACCAAAAAGCATTGAGGAAGATTTTGTGGCTCCTTCCTTTCTACTCTCGTTGTTTTTATTAGTAGTAGTATGTGGTAAAAAATATGTACAACATAAAAGTTCTCTTTACTATTTTAAGTGTTAACTACATAAATATTGTTGTGCAATAGATCCCTAGAAATTTTTTATTTTGCAAAACTGAACATTCGTACATACGAAGTGATGACAATTCCCCTGTCCTTTCTGCCTCCTGATCATCTAAGCCATTGTTTTAGTTTCTGTTTCTAAGACCTTAAGTACTTTCTAGGACATAATTGGCTTAAGTATTATCATGCAGTATTTGTCTTTTTGCAACTGGCTTGTTTCAAGTAGCATAATGTCCTTTAAGTTCATTCAGGTCATAGCAAGTAACAGAACTTTCTTTTTTCTTAACACTGAATAATATTTCATTGTATGAATATTCCTCTTTTATTTATCCATGTATCTTTTGACAGCCATTTTGGTTACTTCCACTTCCTGGATACTGTGAATGATGCTATAACATATAAGACTATCCAAATGTCTCTTCAATATCCTATTTTAAATATGTTTGTATATAAACCCAGAAGTGGGTTCAGGGGATTATATGGTAATTCTATTTTTAATTTTTGAGGAAATTTCATACTTTTTTCCATAGTGGCTGTATCATTTTACATTTTTACAACAGTGCACAAGTTTTTCAAGTTTTTTGTGTTTCTTCAACACTTGTTCTTTTCTCTTCTTTTGTTTGTTTCTTTTTTATTTTTGATAATTGCCATCTTAATAGGTGACATTTCATTGTGGTTTTATTTGCATTCCTCTGATTATTAGCAATGTTGACATCTTTTCATGTTCTTGCTTCATTAACCTCATTACCCTCGTGAGTAGTGTTCTAGACTTCTTTTCATATGCTTGTTAACCATTTGTATATCTTTATTTGAAAATTGGCTATTCAAATTTTGGGGCATTTCAAAATCAGGCTAGCTGCAATTTTGTGTTTTCTTGTCATTGTGGAATTATAGGAGTTCTTTATGTGTCTTGGATGTTAAACCACTTGCAAATTTTTTTCCATTCCTTCTGATGCCTTTTCATTTTGAAGTTGGTCCTTTGCTGTGCAAAAGTTTTAAAGTACAATGTAGTCAATTTGTCTATTTATATTTGTTTCCAATGTTTTTGGTATAATATCTGAAAGATAATTGCCAAATTCAATGATATGAAATTTACCCTATGTTTTCTTCTCAGTGCCTTAGAGTTTCAGATCTTACATTTAAATCTTTAATCCATGTACTGTATATCTGGAGTCTTGACCCATGGATCCTGTGAAATAATATAGGTTGAATCAGGTTAACTTTGTGCTAATTGTTACATAGCTAAAAGATATACGATTTTGAATTGTATATGGATTATGCATTCTGTGGCTTATCAGAAAAAAATTTTTTGCTCATATTTTAATTAACTACTTACCTGTTATAGAAGTTTCTTATATATTGTGATATCAATTACTTACTTATTTTTATATGATGTAAATTACTTACATCATATAAACTAGTTTTAAAACTAGTACAAGTTTATACATGTTTTAAGTCATATTGATACAACAGAATACTTAATTTTGAAATTAATCATTGTAGTTTATTTGTAGGAAATCTTTATTATGAATGTAGGTCTTTTTCAGACATTCATTGTCAATATCTTCTTCTACATTTAGACTTGTCTTTCTGACAGTGCATCAAAGTTATAAAGCTCAATTTTAACCAGAATCCATTCAATCACAATACTCAAATAAATGGATTCATTTTTTCCTAAACTTTATAATCTTCTGTAATGAAACTATATCATGAAAGAGAACAGCAGCATGGTATACATTAGTGTTAAGGATTTAGTGTGTGCTATAACTTATTAATGTCAAGGCTTCTATATTCAAATTAAATATTAGAAGTAATATAAAAATGAATTTTGAATTTTGAAAGTCTTGTAAGTCAACTAATGGGTTTGATTAAAGAGTTACACATATCTTGGGTGATATTAAAATCTCAGTAAAAATCCAGCCGTGCTACTTTATGACTAATCCTAACACTTTAGGAGGAAGAGGCAGAGGATTGCTTGAGGCCAGAAGTTCAAGATCAGCCTGAGCAAGAGCCAGACCCTGTCTGTACAAAAACAAAATAGAACAATCAGCTGGTTATGATGCCTGTATTTCTAGCTACTCTGGAGCTTGAAGCAGGAGGATCACTTGAGCCCAGGAATTTGAGGTTGTGTTGTGCCGTGATGACATCATTGAACTCTATCTTGGGTGATAGACTGAGACTCTTGCTCAAAAATAAAAACATTAACAGAAGTCTACTGAATGAATGAAGACATTTTCTTCTGCATAACAGGTTTTCTTTTTAAGAAAGAAAAGAGATAAATTTAATATGATGATAAAAAATATAAATCAAGTGGCATAGATTTTGGTCTGTTTTAAATGAAATTTCACCTTCCTTTAACCATTCTAATTGATACTAACATAATCCATCTACTTCATACAAGGAAATACTTTAGTTATTGAAATTAATATAAAAAATTTCTTTTATATTCCACTAATTCTTTCTTTGTTGCTATTACTGCTTAAATTAGCACATTATTTTCACATTAGCATTTAAAAGGAGTAAACTTAACAAAAGGGGATAGAAAAAACTCACCACAATTGCCCATCTCTGCTGCTCATTTAATTATTTCCTTTTCACAACTATTTTCTTTCAATATAAAAAGAATCACTTAAAACAAGACACAGTGAGAGTAAATTTAATTACTCTTCAAAAGTAACAGTCTCTACATCTAATATAAAAAAAATACTTTTAGGAAATTATAGAGTTGAATTTTCAACTCTGGGAAATAATAAATTTCAAGCCATATCACTCAAAGCAATGTTAACAATGCTTATATAGAGAGTAAGTTGGTATAACATCTATTAAGAAATAGCTTACTAAGAAAAATACTATTGCTTAATATTTAAATGTTTTCCTTTCTCTCCACATTTTGAACTTTTTTTTTTCCAGTGCTTTAGCCATGAAAAAACAGGTTAGCTATCTCAAGTTTATGTTTCTTTGTGTCACTCAAATAAATGGCCATTGATAACTAAATAATACTTTAGAAAAGTGCCAGAGTCTTGGTAAAACAATGCATACTAGGCTAGCATAGCCAAAATTTACTACCTTTCAAAAATTAACAGTGTAACATGCATTCAATTTAATATGATCCTTATGTTTAATATTGAGATGGTCCATTTTGTTATTAACTTATGGAATAGGAACATGTAGAGGATTTATACTGGCATAAAAATAAAACAGAACAAGACTAAATCAAAGTGATTGCTTTACTTATTAAACAGTTCCTTACTCATAATAGATGTGGTCTACTTGGTGATACATGCGGATGTAGCCTGGCTTCTAGGCTGATAAATCCTTATGGTTTAGCAGTGTGGTAACTAGCTTCCAAGATGGCCTCCAAAGACTTTTGGTTACTGGTATCAATGCCTTTGCATAATCCCCTATGTGGTAAGTAGGTCTGATCCCTGTAAACAATAGGCTACTGTGAAATACAATATAGCTAGGTCTTAAAAGACATTGCAACTTTTTCCTTGCGCTCAGGGATCACTTTTTCAAGGAGTAGTCAGCTGCCATGTTCTTAGGCCACTACATAGCCTTAAGCAAAGGTCAATATGCCAAGGACCTGAAGCATATTGACAACTTGCATATTGACAACTGAGAAACTGAGTCTTCTACTAATGACCATGTGAATAAACAACTTCATCCACAGTGAAGCCTTAGTAGACTACAGCCCCAGTTGGTGTCTTAGCTTCAGCCTTATGAGAAATTTCCAGCCAGAACTTACCAGTTATGCTTCTTCTGAATTTCTGAGTGTAGAGAAAGGGTGACATAGTTTATACCAGGTATTATAGTTGGGTTAAACCTCCAATTTGAGGAGGTAATTAGTTATACTGCAACAGATTACTAGACACAGAACAGTATATAAAAAAAGCACAATTAGCATACAGGTACTATTGGAAATTTGCACTTATTGCATAAGTTTGTGGATGTATAGGAAAGAGAGAAATATATGCACATTCAAAATTGTACCAAGAGAGAATATATCAGAAAAATGTGTGAAGTAACGATATCTAATTTCCCAGGGAGAAAGCACAATGTGTGACATGGACTTTTAAAGTAAAATGGGCATAATAAATTCTATTCACATAGACCATCATGCCAAAGACTGTTAAACATGGATTCTTGCCCACTGATGCACAGCAGGATAAAAATTAGAGGATGTTTAACCAGATGTCTCCAGAGTTTCCCACCAGTTCTGTCAACCAAAATGCTCAAAATGGCTCCTCTCAGACTGTTTGCATTAATGAGTAGATGATGTCTAAAACCATATGGGATTCTGCACTTACCTTAATTAAAATTAATTGCCCTATGAATTATTAATGCTTAGTCTGAATTTTTCATAATTTCTATATCGCTGAGATACTGAACAATAGAACTCATCTACATTTTATTTTATTTTTCAATTCCATTGAAACAGTAATTTATTATTGCATCTGTTTTCTTTTGCTAAATTTGACTAATTGCTAAGTTTTAAGCTTTACATATTTACTAATGAAATGTATATAAAGACATTTCTGGTACCTTTAGCTATTGAAATTTTGCTTAGAGATTGTATTATTATATATCCAATAATATTTTACTGAATAAATTTTTGATAATTAAAATTAAAATATATAAAATACATTTAAAATTTCTAAAAAAGCAGTGCTTTTCAAAATTTAATTGTTTTCTTTTATAACAAAACCTTGGAAAATTATAAATTCTGTGTTTTTCATGTAAAAATGATCACTTTTTAAAATATGTACTGCTATGATGAAGAGATTATGTCTTCAAAATTAATATATATGCCAAATTTTTCCACTCTAAGATAAGGACCTAATTATCTAGTCTTAAAAAGTGATATCCAAGATTACAAAGACGTTTAATAACAGAGCCTAGATGGAGGTTTTGCTTGTTTGTTTTTTTTCTTGAGAGACATGGCCTCCTCATCATAGAGTTACGCTGGCCATTAACACAAAATATTAATTGATTCTAGGAATTAAATTTTTGGTCAGTTAGTAGCAAATGACTTTTCAAATATATTTTAAGCAAATTGGATTAAGCAAACTAGTCAAATATGACACTTTGGCTCATTAATTCAATGCTTTCAAACTCTATTAACCAATTTAGATTATGGACCATTTACAAGAAAGCTAATGAGACTAAGATATAAGTCTATATTTGAGTATGTTAATTTTATACACAGATAAACTGAGCCCTGATGACCAAATTTTATTAATGTGTACCAACATTAATGAACAACAGATACTCGAGAAAAGACAGAGTATAACTTACAACTTTTCCAAAGAAATTCACATATCAATGATTTAAAAGGATGAGTCAGAAAGTTAAGAAAAGAATTTACACATTATTTTAAATGCATATTCTTATTTTTATCTATATTTAATCAAAGTAACATAGATACTTAACTTACAGAAACAAAATAGTTATTACTTACTTACTTTCTAATTATACAATGCATTCTCCTCTTCCTAAGCTGTCATTATTATTGTCCCAGTCCTTAGAAGTATGTACTCTTAAGTCAGCTAACTTAGTATTTATTTCCATGTTTCTAAATGATTTGATTATATTTTATGTTTTCTCAAATTTATACATTATTTCTTAGCCTTTTTCTAAATACAAGAATACATTTTTTTCCCTACAATTATCTCTCCCTCCCTCCCCCCCCCAAAAAAAAACCCTTAAAATGTTATACAGTTAAGGCACTTTTCTCTCCTATCCTATCAAGATTTTGATGTACCAGAATTTTGTTAGATCAAAGCCATAATTTACATTATTACAATGATACCACTATTATTCATTGTGGCAGATAGAATAGATTCTAAAGAGGTATGTCCAACTTTTCTGTCTTGTGATTATTCAATCAAATGCTAATTTAATTACTACTATGAGAAGATTTTGCAGAACAATTTAAAGTTACTCATTAGCTGACTTTAAAGTTGGAGAAATTATACTAGATTGTCTGAATGGCTATAATGTAATTACATGAGTCTTCAGAAGCAGAATAGAAAAGCAAAAGAATCACCTAAAAGGATGAGGCAGAAAATAAGCAAAAGATAGGAGGCAGAAGTGGAGGTCAGAGAGACATGATGTGTGAGAATGACTCAGCTCATCATTGCTGGCGTTCAACATAAAAAGGACCAAGAGGCAAGGTAGACAAGCAGCCTGAGACTGAGGATGTGCAAAATCCAGCAGGGAAAAAAGGACCTCAGTCCTACAGAGACTTAGAATTAAAATTCTATTAAAAACCTGCATAAACCTTAGAGTAGATTTTCTCCTGTAATTTACAGATCAGAAGTCCAGACCAGCCAACCTCCTAGCTTACAAAGTCTATAAACAGATTCTTAGGGCTCACACATACTCGTGCACGTCTGACCTACAGAACTGTGTGATAATAAATAATAGTGTTGTTTTGAGCCCATAAACATGTGGTGATTTGTTACAGCAGCAACTTAAACCCAATACATTCATCATTGAGATAACTTAATATAATGTAATCATTTTTCATTGACTAGAAACGTCTGGACTTGGATCATTCTTTACACTTTCTGTATAGTGATCACCATGACCATTAATAACCTTTATCTTTCAATGCTGAGTCTACTTATTCTGTGGATACCTAAGCTACATTTTTACTCTTTTATTTTTGTGGAAGACATCTTTTTAGAGACAGAGACCAGAATGAGAGAGGACCGCTCTTAAAGAACATTGTTTTCTAAGACTTTTCTTGTCTGAAAATAATCATGGTCAATCTTGGTAGTAATGTAGTTCATAGTTGTCTAGATATATAATAATATTTTGGAAATCTTTGTTTTTAGGCTTTTTAAAGGAAGTGCTCAGTCTTACTAGTCCAAACTTCCATGCCATTTTATTACTGGTCCCTTTATATAAAATCTTGTTTGCTGTCGTTGTTGTTTTCCCAGTCTCTCCTTCCAGAAGCCATTTATTTATTTATTTATTTATTTATTTATTTTAGTAGGCCATAATTTTCATCCCTTGTTTTTGGAAATTTTCTAAATTGTGGCTTACTCTCTTTCATTTTTCCATTAAGGTAATCACTATTTGTGCAGCCTTTTCAATGTGAAAATCTACGCTTATCCACACTGGGGAAAAAAAAAAAAAAAAAGAAAAAAATGTTGAATTCATTCTTCTATACTTTTTTTCCTTTATTTCATCTGTTCTATGTTTTTGGAATTTCAGTTAATGATAAATTGGATGTTCTAAATAAGTAAATACATTTTTTAAAATTTCCTTTCTTATTTTTCATTGCTTTTTTTCTTCTATCTTGGATTCTTTAAAGTTTATCTAAAAACCTCTTTTTTGCCATTTATATTTCTGCTATTATGTTTTTTCTCTAGAAATTCCTATTGTATGCATATGTCTAAGAATTCTTATTTTATGAATATTTGTTTTATGTAGAATCCGTTATTGTTTTATGGTAGAAATATATTCCTCTACATCACAAAAGTGATGAAATAATTTATTGTACTGAATTTTTGTTTTCTTTTCTTTTATTTCTCCATCCTAAGGAAATAACCATAATATAATTTTCTATGAAAGCAGAAAGTATATCAGTCTTTTTTGCATTTATTGTTGTTGGAATTTTTTGAGTATGCATAGTTGTGATGTACAAAAACATGTCTTTAGGCAGTAATTTTTGATGTTTATAGAGCAAACAAATTCTTATGAATTCTATTGTGCCCTTTCTATTTTAAAACAAAAATATAATTATAACTAAATATTCTTCATTATTGTATATTTTAATGACTTAAGGGAACTTGAATTTTGACTAACAGTTATAAGACGTAAATGCTCCCTTATATCTTGTAATTAGATGGCCCACACTGGTTACAAATTCTATATATCTGAATCTGTTTCTTCTTCATTACCAATGTATCACAGCTAATGAAGTAGTTGGTAGGCAGTACCAGTATTGCTAGAAGCCTCTTCTATGACAGGGTAACTAGTAGTTATTTAATAATAAAAAAAGTACCATAAACCATAATTTCCCTAAACCTTCATTAAATGTATTTCTATCCCATCTTTCCTTTATTTGAATCCAAAAAGAGCCAAAAAAGCAAAAAGCCTTGTAGATCCTTAAGAACCACACAATAGGAAGAAAACTGTAATGAAAGTAAAGTCAGGGGGGGAAATGACCTACTCAGAGGCAATTAAAATTAATGTTAAAAATTTTATGATGATATAGATCCACATGAACACATTGCTGGGTCCCTCTCAATGCCTTGGAAGGGGACCATGCAAGTGTGGTGCTTCAAAGCTTAAGATTCATGTCCTAGTTACTTCTGCAACAAATTCTCTTTGGGTGGCCATCAGATACTGATTTGAAGTAGAGATTATGCCTTCAAAATCCTGTGACATAGATCAGGATTGTACATTAAATAAATCAATTTGAAATTGACTACGTACCTACCTCTAGTATGCAGCTTACATATATTCAGCTGTGTATTCCAGCATAGCCTATCAGGAGTTTGGCAGTGAGATAAAAGTTCTACACTATAAAGATACTTAAAACTTGAATGTTATTTACCCCCATTGTGAAATATGCAGGACAAAATTAAAATTTGAAATTAAATCTCTTATAAAGTCTAAATAAGTGAAATTAAACTCTAAGTTGTATTGTCTCAAGAAAGAGCTGGATATCTTTCTTTTTATCTTTTTCTTTCTTCCTTTTTTTTTTTTTAAATAGACAGAGTCTTACTTTATAACCTTGAGTAGAGTGCTATGGCATCACCGCTCACAGCAACCTCCAACTTCTGGGCTTAGGCAAAAAAAAAAAAAAAAGTTGGATTCACATACCAGTTACATATGCCTGGAGCCTAGAATCTATGGCTTTAGTCTTTAACTCACTTGTGAAACTTTCACATCAAGAGATTATTAAGGACAGGCTGGGCACAATGGTTCACCCCAGTAATCCTAGCACTCTGGGAGACAAAGTCAGATGGATTGCTTAAGATCAGGAGTTCAAGACCAGCCCGAGCAAGAGTGAGACTTCATCTTTAGTAAAACTAGACTAATTAGCCAAGTGTTATGGTGAGCACCTATAGTCCAGGTACTTGGGAGGCTGAGACAAGAGGATCACTTGAGCCCAAGGTTGAGGCTATTTTGAGCTATGATGCCAAGGCACTCTATCCAGGGCAACAGAGTAACACTCTGTCTCAAAAAAGCAAACAAAGTGATTATTGAGGGCATTTTGTATTTACTACATCATGGTCAGAAGGGAGTGGTGGTGTTTAGTAGAGAAACTACCTATAAAATCTGCCTTTAATGTCAAAAGCTGATAATTTGAATTGTTGATGTACTTTGACAAACTTTAGAATGAGTAGAGTCAAAATCAAACCCTGTGTCTTACTACAGCTGGTATCATTTATTATATAGCACATTAAAAGCTCCTTAACCGTTTTCCTGTGAAGTCCATATTTTTGGCACTCCAGTGCTGCTTTTTTGGGTGAGAATGGTTTAGCAGCATAGAATGTGTGCTCTACTCTGAGAAGGCATTTCCACAGGTGTCCTCAATGGTTTATTTTCTACTACTTTTTACCATAGTGACTTGGGCTGAAGGCACCTGATTGATGTTAAACAAGTAATTAATTTTTAGAAGCTAATCTAAGAGTGGATTATCAAGCTCAGCATTAATAACCTATACAAATCTATAGCACACATGAAAATCAACAGCTTTGTGATTCAAAAAAGAAAATAGTAAATATAGTTCTCTACATCAGCACTTAGAAGTACCTAATCTTGCCTCAACCTAGGCTACAATACCAGAGAATAATGCGTATCCTCTCTCACAAGAAGGAGAAGAGAAAAATCTTGTCATTGGCCCTTGTGTTTCTCAACATACTGCTTACAGGAGCAACATGTACTGTCTTGGAAAGAATTAAAGAACATGGTGCTGAGAAGTGAAGTGTTTTTCTAGTGAAACCCTTTACTAGAAAGGGGAAGGAAGCATTAGAGTGCTGACAGAACAAGAAAATAATAGGCCTATACATTGTCCTCTAACTCCTGGTCATCCACTCACATTTAAGAAGAAACACCTAAGAGCTGAATGATGCTCTGTGACAACATTTTCTTTCTTTTCTTTTTATACAATGCTTCATTCACTTTATTGCAAAAAGAACAAATTATTTTATCTTTTAAATATTTTTCTTGGGTCAATTTCTCCAAAATGTATTCCTCTAATTTCTCCTTCCTTCCTTCCTTCCTTCCTTCCTTCCTTCCTTCCTTCCTTGAGACAGAGTTTCACTTTATCGTCCTCCATAGAGTGCCGAGGCGTCACACAGCTCACAGCAACCTACAGTTCCTAGACTTAGGTGATTCTTCTGCCTCAGACTCCCGAGTAGTGGGATTACAAGTGCCCGGCACAATGCCTGGCTATTATTTTGTTGCCGTTCAGCTGGGGCTGGGTTTGAACCCGCCACCCTCTGCATAGGGGTCGGCGCCCCACTCACTGAGCCACAGGCGCCGCCCTCCTCTAATTTCTCTTTTGAATATAATTCCATGTGTCTGGAAGACATGTGGGAAAGGGAAATGGACTGGGGGAATCCCATTATTCAGAAGACAACCCTCATGTTTTCAGCCTCATGTATTAATGTCACTCTTGGTGATGACAGATGTCCCTGAGGTTTAAGTATTTCTAGTTTAAATTAATCACAGCATAAATTGTCTCCCACTTTGTCAGAAGAGGGAGAGGGTGCCTTGACAATATAAGATCAGGAAATATTTTGAAGATTTTAATTGAGTGATGTACTTTTGATCAATCCTCCTCTGCTCAGCCTCCTTTCTTTTATCACTTCTACCTTCATAGCTACTAGTGCCTCTTATTCCAGAAAATGTTGACGCTTCCACAGCACATGTCCTTAATTCTTGTTGACTTCTAAATTACAGGCAGTTGGACTTGATACATTTATGCTCTTTTAAGCCTATTTTTTAACTTTTAAAATTTTGTTGACATTTCTCATGATGTCATCTCCATAATATTCTTTTTGGAGTACCTTTGTCTCTCCCAAATTCGTATATTAAAATCCTAATACCCAAGGTTATGGCATAAGGAGGTATAACTTTTGTAGGGCAGCTGGGTCATGAGGGTGGAGCCCTTAGGAATAAGGTTAGTGTCCTCATCTAGCAGACTCCAGAGAGCTCTGTAGCCCACGTGCCATCTTTGAGGCCTGAGGCAGTCTGCAAAACAAAAGAGGGCTCTTACCAGAACCAGTAACGCTGGAAACATGATCTCAGACTTCCAGGCTCCTGAAGTGTGAGAAATATACTTCTGTTATTTACAAGCCACCTACTTGATAATACTGTGTTATAGCAGCCCTAACTAAGACATAGAATAAATAAACCATCAAAAAAAAAAAAAAAAAAATTACAATTTCCAGAGTAGTAAAGAATACAGCACTGCCAACTTGGAGGTCAGCGTTCTTTTTCTCAATCTTCTTAGAATGCATTGCGATTATCTGTTTTAAAAAAAGTAGGGGGAATTAAACTATGTGATTATTTAGAACTCACTCTGGTTCTTTGGTTATAATAAGTAATACAAACTCTTTCAATTCCTAACTCCCAAAGAATACACCATTGACCAGAGGAAGATCTTTTATAGTTTTTTTTTTTTATTATTATAGATAAAAATATGCACCATAGAAGAGGCTTTTAGCAGAATGATGCATGTACTCAGAGCAATCTAATACTGACTTATGTTACTTGTACTATTCTCACTTGTGATGGAAGAGGCCCTGGTTTGATTTTTTTCTTTTTTATTTTTCTTGAAGCCAGTGCAGATTTAATTTCCCTTTAAGACTAAACTAATCACACTCTCTCCTTCACCCCACAGCTTAAAAAGATTGAGAATTTTAATGGGGGAAAACATCAGTGCAGGCAGGGAAAGCCCAGGAGGCTTCAGAAAAAGAGCCCTAAATTTAGTAAGAGAGGGAGACAACAGCAGTGTGAGTTCTACTGTTTGGCTTCCAGGAAGAATTCATTCTTTATACATTCTCACATTCTCCGTTCCCCCTCCCCTGTTCACCCCTAATCATATTCCTTATTTCCCTGAATTCTTATCTTTTCTGTACTCAAGGGATCAAGAATAACAGACTTGCTACCTTCCCTTCGTCTAAGCATCTCTGTCTCAGAGTAATTCTTTATCTTGTTTCTTCCCACAGATTCCATGAGAGATATCTACATTTATAAGGATTTTAAAAAATAAATTAAAATCGTAATTGTTTAGCATGCTGTTTTGATATCCTGTATCTCGAAATCACTACTCAATTCTTTAGTACTTTACTGAGTGCTCATTGCAAAATCTAGAGCATCAGGCAATGAATAATAATAATAAAAAAAAAAAAACACCATGAAACACACATCAGCTGAGATAAAATGTTAGCAGAGAAGGCATATAATGTTGATGAGACCCCAATAATGTCTCTTATGTTAATGTAGCAGAGCTAAAAGGAGAAATAAACTATGGCAGACACACTGTTCAAGAATCATAAATTCAGAGAATCCTTCAAGTCAGAGTTCATCTTCCTAGAATCCAAGTAAAAGTCCAATTAACAATATATCCTTTTTCTGATACAACTGCTAGATTTCTCACGAATTGAGGACATTTTATTTCAAAGAATTATATGGCCACTCTTGATCTGATGTTTCTATATTTGTTTTTATTTAACCTCAATCCTTAATGCCAATTACAGTGTGATCATGTAACATTGTGATTATAAATTACACTTGGAGAATACTAATTGGTTAACATTCAATAGAAAAGTGAAAAGTAGGAAAAGAATACTTTTCATTTTAGAAACCATAGGAAGGTTATTTTCCCTGAAGAATATAATACCACATTGCGCATTCTGTACTTAAAGTGGTTATTGATTCTTTTGTTTGTATGTTTTCTATAGGTGACATACTGTTGTTTGTAAGTTTTTTTTTTTTAATCCATTTTCTCTAATCTAAAATCCTTTCTTCTCCTTCAGTCTCTTTTTTTCTTCCTTGTTCTGTGTAATTGATATTTGTTTTCCTGCTGCCTGCTATAGGATCCTACTTCTTCCAGGGCACTTTTCATGAATAGAAAAGCCCATTGTAGGTAATTGCCTCTTGGTCTTTATTGTAATATTAGTTATGTTCTATACTTCTTGCAGAAGCATACTGCGGTGTAGTAAATCTCAGAAGAGAAACCATATAGGTTTAAGTTTCTTCTCCTGCATTTAAAGTTTGTAAAGGTATGATTTTCCATCTCTAAAATGAATTGAAAAATTCTTCTATCTCTTCAGTATATTGAGATTTGAATAAGCAAAAATGTATCACTGCACAACATGTTAAGTGTGTGGGTTAGGAGGAACTTGTTTTTAAAAACACTATAGGGTTTGTGAGGGTCAGGGCCAAAGTCCCTGTAATTCTTCCTGACATGAAAACTTAATCTTTGGACAATATAGGTGCTCAATAAATGTACATTGTCAGTTGAATCCGAAATAGAGCAGTTTAAAACAATTCTAAATCTCTGTAAACAATCAATATATTTTTGTAGTACATGTAATAAGAGATGTTGATTGTCAACATGTAAAAACATATTAAACTATTATATTGCCTTCTAGTCTTTTCTCATAAAATGGTAACCTCTGTAAAAATAGGGAGAGATTTACAGAATGTCATTTTTGGTGCTTTATATAAACTAACATTTTTCTGTTTGCTTCATATATTGTAAATATGGAAAAAGATCATTTGAGAGGAAAAATCTGTTCTCAAAGGCATGAGAAATTTGTAGCTGAAATAATTTTTCACACTTTTAAGTGATATTCTTATTTGGTGCCACAAATATTACCTTAAAAATCTTAACACCAATTATTTTGTATAATATAATTTCTTATAAGATAATGATTTTCTCTTTTGCGTTTTAAATTCACAGCTATTTTCAGAAATCTCAGATCAAATGTGGTTCTCACATCTTTGAATTTCTACAGAACTAATGTATTTTATTTTTTAATCTTAATACATCTTGTGAGCTCGATATGGGCAGATAAAGTGTTAACAGATGTGGTAGGCTGAATAATAGCCCCCAAATTCATCCATCCTAAATCTAAATCTCATGAATGTTAATTTGTATCACAGCAAAGACTGCAGAAGTGATTAAGTGAAGGATCTGAAGATAGAGAGGTGGGTTTCTGGGTGGGCATTTCAGGTAATGGCATGTAACCTTCATGAGAAGGTAATTTGACGATATAGAAGAGGAAAAGGGTTTGTGATCTGGGAGGCAGAGATTGGAGTGATGCAGCCACGTGTCAAGGGATATTGGCTACCGGAAGCTAGAAGAGACACAAAATGAAATCTCCAGAGCCTTCGGGGGTTATGGGGGTGGGGATGGGGTGGGGCTCAACAGTTCCAAAATATTTATATTGGTTAAATAACACTAATTTCAGTCTTTTCATCTTCAGAACTGAAAGAGAGAGAATACATTTCTGTTCCATGCCACGAGGCTTGTGATTTTTTTTTTTTTTTCTAATAGCAACAATAGGAAATTAATATGGTAGGTAAGTGTCTTTATTTGTTCCAGTAGGGGGATGTTTGGTATCTATTTTGTACCCTTTTCTCTCTTCTTCTTTTTTACACCACACATTTCCAAGGAAAAATAACATCTAATCCTTTGATTTCAAATTATATTCACACCTGATGACTCTCAAATGACTCTTTAGTTGTAAACTTTCTCTTGGGCTCTGGACCCATACTTCTAAATTATGGAAATCCCCATTTTGAAACTACCAAAGTACCACAGACTCAACATGCTGGGATGAAAATGCGTTATGCTCAAACTTCTTCTTTTCCTTAATTCCATATCATAGCAATTAACACCAATTTACAATAAGTAACCAAAGCAGAAAACTCAAAGAGAGATGTAACTCTTCATTTTTACCCACCAACTTTATCTACATAATCTCTAAATTTTTGGATGCTGCTACCTAAAATTTTCTTCAAATACATTCACTTCAAAAATTCTCTACCAAGGGCATTATTCAGACCATGGTTAAATCTAACAAACAGACTCTGACCACCCCAACTCTGCCACCCAAGCAGACAAAGAACTATTTGCATAATGCCACTTGTTAATACCATTGAAACCCTTAGATAATGCCCCCTTGCCTGGAGTATGAAGTATGCCTTCTTTAAGGAGCTCTAGAAGCCCTCTGGGTATCTGAGTGCGGATTATATCTCGAGATATATTTTTTCATCTTTATTATAAACCTTACTCTCAGATCATTTTAAATTTCCTTAAAAGCAGCAATGCTATTTTATGCTTGTTCCTCTATTGGAATGTCTTCATGCCCCTCCCCCCATTCACTCAGTGGCAACTCAGTCTTAAGATTTCAGTATAAACGAAGTTCCTTCTATGAACTTGTCCTTGACTCTCCACAGACCAGATGAGTAGTTTCTCCTCATTGTTCCCAGAATATACCGTACATTCCCTATGGCAAACCTCACCTTATTCCTCTCTCCTGACAGGGCTGTAAGCACTGTGAGGGCAGGGCCATATCTGCATATAAGACCCCAATGTATGCCTTACCTGTAGTAATCTATTAATATTTATATATTTTTGGTGAATAAAAGGCTATTTTATTGGCGAATAAGAGAGAAAAAGCAGACTGAAACCCAACAGGAATAAACACAGCACACATTAATATATACTCATAGAACATTAATATTATATTTACTCATAGAAATTTGCTTCAAATACAAATTTGTATTTGAAGTGTTTGCTTCAAACACACTATGGTTTAAAGTCTTACCTCAACATTATTTTTATCTTAAAAGTATATTTTAATAATATAACAGAAAACTTTAGCACGGAGTGACTAATGGTATGGTGGATTTATTTTTCCACCTGAAATGAGGAAATACACCTTTTTGAACTTTCCCATTTACTCACCACTATAAACTGAATTCAAACTTCTATGTATAAGCTACAACAAAATTTCAACTCAAACTAGAAGACACTATTTGCCCATCAGCATTTCAATTTCACTGTGTTACCTTCTTGGTGACCTTATCAATTTCTTGAACTTTTGGCACATTTTGCCTCTATTTACTCATAAAAGTTCCATTGAGACATGATGAACTTAATGCCAGCAATCATATATCAAAATTTTAGTCTTACTCTTCTCAGAATGGAGAGCTGTGGCTTCCAGGAGAAGCTGAGCGCCTAGCCAGGTAAGAATCTTGTTTGATCGAATCTAGTATTGATGCTCTTATGTTCTATGACAAATAGAAGATTTATCATGGTCACTGACTCAGATACATCTATGAAATGTAAGGAGAAACATTTTGAAGGACCTTTGAGAAAGAAACTTTGCATTCTTTTTTTTTTTTTTTAATTTACATTCTTCAAAACGGACATGAAGTATAGGCATTTTTTTTTTCAATTTGGACTTTTTTTTTTTTTTTTTTTTTTTAGAAGGATGTGTTGATTGAACTATTATGTCCATTTTGTGACTCAGAGAGGTGTCAAGGAAATGACACGTAGCCTCAAAAGGAGCCATAACTTTGCCGAATTGTGAATTAAAAAAAAGTCTTGAATGAGGCTTTACTTTGAATTTCATATGTAAATAGAAACATTTTTCCTAATTCTTTACACCATTCTTATCACTGTTTCTAAATATGATATCCATATATTTATTGTAATTTAAAGTTGGATGTTTCTAGGCATGCTGAAACGTGAAAATTTAAAACCTGTAATTAAGACTTTAACTGAGCTTGGTCTATCAATTCTGTCTTCAAAGAATCACACTCAAGACTACATGTGAAATTTTAAAATGAGAACATTAGAGTTTGCATTTGAAATCTAACATATAACTAAAAATTTTACATAATTTTTCACATAATCTATATTGTGAATAGACACTATTTTCTAATAAATAAGCCTGATTTAAAAAAAAATTTCTATACCTTTCACTTTCGTTCACATATGTGTGTATGTACAGATAGATACAAATATATTTTTGGAAATGCATAATTTTGTTTAAATACAATCTTATGATACAGCATTTACTTGGGGTACAGATATAGTTTCATTTTGTATAGATCATCATATTTGATTAAAAACAAATATGATCATGATCCCTTCTGCTTTTAATTATCATAATTTCTCTAATGTTTATAAAATTCTCTAAGTAGTAATTTTTTTTCTTTAGATGATCTGACATAGAATTATTAAACAAAGTGACACCATGATTTTCAGTCATCACAGGGTATAGATTTGAATTTATATAATTTTGATATGTTTGAATAAGGCAAAGAAATGTATTTCTCTATAATGTGATCAAGATGCAAGTTTCTAAGGTCAAATGGGAAGGTAAAAAGAAATTCTATGAGATCAAAATATCCAGAAAATGAGACCGACAATCAGCATAAACGTTTCTTAAGCCTTTTATGAAATCTGTAACTTTCAATTTCCTACCAACTTTTTTGGAAAGTACTTCTATCCAATGAGCTTATTATTGTGTTTTTGTTTTTTATTGTTTTAGTTTTTGCTCTCTCCAGAACTATAATCATTATCCATTTTACTCCTTAGCCCATGGGGAGAAAAGTTTGTGTGTTCTCCCTTCCAACTTGGTTCTGTGTCTATTGTTTAATAAGACCCAAAGTGAAGGTACCTCATTCATCTTACTCCCCTCGGGTGCTCTGATTCACATCCTGAAAGTCAGCTTGTCTGATTCTCCTTTGGGAGGCCTACTGCACTAATGAGCACTCAGGTGTAATTCACTGGAAGAAGGTTTGCAGGTGGAGACTGTTACTTATGGTGAAAATGAGCCTACTCTACCAATGTAAAATGATTTATTACAACTTTTTGCAATACCCAGCAAAATGGTTCATACCTGCCAATTTTTGCTTTATGTGCAAAACTTTTTGTATAACAGAAGACACCATATTCTCAATATTAATTATGGTGGAGTTTCCAAACAATATTACTACTGAAAAACGGGTGCTTCTTAGGAAAACTTTTCTTTTTGAGGCAACATGGCCAGTGGTAGGGTAGAACTATTATTTTATCTATAATCATATTTTAAAATATCTCAGAATACCACATTATAAACTTGTATATGAGAAAAAGTGGATCTACTTAAATGTATGACTATATATATAGTACACTGACTTTCTATTACTTGAAATGTACTCAAAGTACTTTTATAGTCATAGAAATGACAATAAGACATGACATAGTTTATATACCATTTAATTTTACACACTTTTTAAAAACTAAATATTCCTGTATTTAGTAGGATTTTACTTTTATCTCCTTAGATTTTGGATTGATCTTCATACTTTTTAACTTTAAGTATTATCTTGATGGCTGTAGAGTCCTTCCTTATGTATGCTAGCATATCTCACTTCATTGTTTCTGTAAAATATATAATGTCAATAGTACAAAAACTCATTTTAGCAAAAGCTATATATTATTCCCTCCCTCATAGTTCAGCAGGGCAGGGTTATACATTTCCCCCCTTTTTTTTACATCGTCAGAAGGAAGTTTCAAAAGAAACACTTACAATACTCTACCTTTCGTATTAGGGAAAATTCTATTAGTTGATGGCCAGTGATGGCTACTGTTTTTTAGTACCAAAAACTTATATATGAGCCATGAGGAAGAATCTCCTCTAATAAGATCCTTTGCTGGCATGAGCTTTTTGCTATGAAGTTTGTACTCACAATAATTTTAAAGCTTTTTCTGGAGAGGTTTACAAACATGGCTTCACACACTTACTGAAATAAATTATTACTTCAACCTCACCTTCTCTATAGTGTTGAATGTGTGGCCCATGTAGCATCAGATCAAGGACTTACATTTGACAATTTTAATCTAACAGGGCATACTAAGAATTGGACTGATTTTTCCACTCTCATCAATAAGAATGATGATGGTATTGCTTATACTAGGGAGAAAATTTGTAGTGTGGTGAAAACTGGTCCTACTCCCACTTTTGACATTGACTAGCTTGGAGACCCGGCCACTTTGCAATATTTCTCTGGGCTTCAGTTTCTGGTATGTCTAATTAATGAATTGAACTCGATGATTTGCAATTCTTAGACATAAAATGGTATGACTCTTAGATAATTTTTTATGAGAGGATATCATGCTGCTGAATTTTTTGCATCTATTTACAGATTGTGAGGATTTAAATACATGAATCAGTGAATGAGCCACCAAACAGAACTTCCTTCTTATTAATGATAAAGCCAAACTTCTGTTTCCTCAAAGAAATATATATTTATATGTATATATTTAGACTATATATATATATATATATATATATATATATTTAGACAGAGCCTGAAGCTATCACCCTGGGTAGAGTGTAGAGTGTCATGATATCATAGCTTACAGCAACCTCAAACTTCTGGGCTTATGTGATTCCCTTGCCTGAGCCTCCCAAGTAGCTGGAACTACAGGCACCTGCCACAATGCCTGACTATATTTTGGTTGTACTTGTCATTGTTGTTTGGTGTGCTCAGGCTGGATTCGAACCCACCTGCTCTGATGTATATGGCTGGCACCTTAGCCTCTTGAACTACAGGTGTCACCTGGAAGATTTATATTTTACTTGTCCAGGGATTGAAAAGGAATACTGATTTCCTTTACTCACCAGCCAGGAAAAGGCAAATCTCAGAGAATTTCAGTCACAGATGGGAAGGTCTTTGTGTCATATAATCAAATAGCTGATGGTGGGGATAATGTTAGTTAATACATGCCAGGTGTATTTTACACACTTTATATCCTTACAGCAATCATAGAAGAAGGTTCTTTTTTAGCAACATTTCTAACTGAAAAGAAAGCTGAAGAACAAACAGGCTAACTTGTTCAAGGTCATCAGAATACTCACATTGAATACTTCCCAGTCTTCTACTTGCAAGAAGCCCTGTATTATACACCATATATGCACACACTTCTCACGTATCTTCCAGGTGGCTCTGTGTTTAAAGTAGCATTGGTAATATTCATTATCCTTTGTAGCACCTTAAATTTAGACTATAAGAAAGAAAGTCAGAATTCAAAGTCTCTGCTCTCATTCAAAAGAGAAATACATTAATGTTGGAACAGTCCCTATACAATAACCAAATACAGTCAATCAGTCAATGTATTTTTCTTCACTGACAAAAAGAAGTAAAATTTTTGTTGACTGTCTTATTGACAATAAAAAGTAAAATTTCCCACTTAGTATAATTCTCTTGTTTGCCTTGTGCAACTGATATATCTTTATCCAGCAATTGCAAACATTTCTAAATGTGTAAGATGCATTAATCATATGAGTGTTTCTTTTAGAATAAGAAATATTGGTCATCTCAGAATGCAGTGATTAATGTTACTTCTTTGTATTAGTTTCCTAGGTCTGCCACCTACACTGGGTACCTTAAAACAATAGAAGTTATTCTTTCTTAGTTCTTATGGCCAAAATCCATGGAAAATTGTAGTATTTCTCCTGAGGGCTTGGAGGGGGAGTCCATTCATCCCTCTTTCCCACCTTCAAATGACAGCCAAAAATTTCTGGCATTCTTTTGCTTGTAAATGGATCTCTCCAATCTCTGCCTCTGTCTTCAAATGTTGCATTTCCTTGTGTCTCTGCATCCAAATGTCCCTTTCATTGTAAGGACATCAGTCACACTGGATTAGAACCCACCATAAGACCCCATTTTAATTTAATTAAAATTGCAAAAATTATATATCCAGGTAAGATCACATTCACAGGCACTGAGGCTTAGGAATCCAGAGTATCTTTGGAGTTACAATTAATTCATGCTGTTTTAATAAAATAAACATACTCATAACAACAATAGTAAACATGAATGGGACCTCATTTTCCAAACATGCAATTTAAATTAACATTTATAGTATCATTAATAAGCGACATGCATGTTTCTAAAGCAATGCACCTGTACCAACCCATGGAATTGGAAACACAAGTTTAAGTGGCAGAGATTTTAATCTTTCCTCTTATTCTCCCCTTTTTTTCTCATTCTGCCACCTCAGTTCATTTCTAGTCTGTCCTGCAGATCATCCTCCCTGTCGCCTTTATCCACATTCTAGATGCTACTGCTCATTGCTCTAGCTGAACACAGATGATAGTGTCTTCTTCCCGGGATTTCAAGTATGAAACTTCCAAATTAGCCTGCACTAATGCATATACATGGTAATGGTGTAGGACTGATTTTTAACGTTGAGGCTTTAGATAGAAAAGAAAATGACCTACGTATAAGGTCTAGTAATTACTTTTTTGGAAATTCAAAGGCCTGGATTCAAAGGGCTTGATAGTAAATCTGTGCTCTGCCACCAAAGTAGCTGGCTGAACTCTGACTTCCTTTAAGTTCTTTAAATTCTGGAAATAATAGAAAAAAGGTTAACCTTATCATTTCCTTTAACAGATGAGAAACTTGAGGTAAATGGGTAACTCACCCTATGTCTCATAGAATAAATAGAAGCAGTCCCACGCCGGCCTTGGACTATCCCAGCCTTCCTTTGTGAGACTGTTTTTTACAGAAACAAATGAGATAATGCGTTCCCCCTAAAACTCCTCCACGTGTTCTTCTTCTCCTTCCTAAACATGCTTGCCGGCATTGAAAGGGCTCAGCCTTTTCATTCATATTCATTATCAGTCATGTTGCAATTTACTGAAACCATCCCTTTCTACTACAATTCAGAAATCAACAGCATATACATGTATCTTTGAATAACCTTCTTTACTCCAAGGCAGAACTAAACCCAAAATGAGAATAAATTAATGGATTACTGAAAAATCAGACACTTTTTCATATTATAACATGGATATTTAAATATGCTTATATTTACCCTTTAAGTGAGAAGCTGTATAGTTAGTATTTTGTGTTAAATGTGAATAAAATTCGGTGTTCTATACATTCACAAATATTTAGGACTGACCATCTTAGGCACTTTGTGCTGGAGTAACAAAATGCTGCAGACCAGGCAGCTTAAAGAACGGTAATATTCCTCAGAGTCCTAGAGCCTGGAATGTCCTGGGGTGCCCCCAAATTCAGTTCCTGACGAAGGTTTCTTCTTGGGCTGATAGGCAGCTGCCTTCTTGCCATGTCTTCACATGACCTTTCTTGTTGCATGTGGACAGACAGAGAGCAAGAGAGAAATTTCTTCCTCTTTTTATAAGGTCTCCAGTCCTATAATATTAGTGCCCCACCCTTAGGACCTCATCTAAACCTAATTGCTTCCTAAAAGCTGTTTTTCAAAATATGATCATATTAAGAGTTAAGGCTTCAACATATAAATTTTGAAGGACACATTCAGTTCTTTAAAATATTCTAACACATTTCACTTGACATTATTCATATTTAAGACAGCAGAAAAATGTGAAACAGAATTTAAAATGTATCATAATGAATGAATTCTAATTTAAATTATACATTAACGGCTCAGCACCCATAGTACAGTGGTTACAGTGCCAGCCACATGCACCAAGGCTGGCGGGTTTGAGCCCAACCGGGGCCAGCTAAACAACTGCAACAAGAAAAAGCCAGGCTTTGTGGCCAGAACCTGTAGTCCCAGCTACTTGGGAGGCTGAGGCAAGACAATCACTTAAACCCCAGAGTCTGAGTTTGCTGTGAGCTGTGATGCCATGACACTCTACCCAGGGTGACCTAGTGAGACTCTGTCTCAAAAATAACAGTAATAATAATAATAATAATAATAAATTGTACATTAAGTTTTAATCCTTTTATAAGGATTAAAAAATCAAACTATCTAGGCTTTCCAGAGGATATCTGTACATAGACTGACTTTTTTTGTAATGTTAGGTAGAGATTGTTTTGATTATTGTCACAAAACTACGTAAGTTTTTGGCATAATCTTATTGTAATTAAATTCCCATTTATAGAAAGTCTAGTTTAAACTGAAAGTGTTCTATTTCCATAAAAGCTCAATATGCAGAATCTTATTATCCATGTTAGTGCTCAGTGTTAAAAAGCCCAGAGTGTGAAAACATGGTGATATAGTCAATTTCCATTTAGCCGAAAAGCTTTAATAGAAACATCAAATGTGCTATTTACTGCATTAGTACTTTTACAAGTCTTCTCGAAAGAAAGATTTTACCTTTCTTTTTTACAACTATATTAAAAGCAATTACATAAGGGCTCCCTTAATGTTTAGATAAAAACTCATTGGCAGCAAGTCACTGATCCTGGTCACCTTGTGCTTTGAATGAAGGCACTGTGCTTAGGGGATATTAGAAAGATACTTTACATCAGTTCCAGAAGCTTCAGGACCTCCTTCACAGTATGAACTGGTTATGTATTCTAGACCCCACTGGGCCTCCAAATACCTGTACCTTCTCCTTAATTTTCATACCTGAACCTAATATCTTCGAAATCTTGTGTAACATGCAAAATATCCAAAAACTAAAAGTAATTTTGTTGTTATGGTTAGCAGCCAAAGACCACATTGTCCTTTTTACATACAAAGATATAATTTATAATTGAATATTAACAAGGCTTACTCCTCAGGGTTTTATTTATATATATGCAATTGATAAAATTTCTTGAATCAAGCTGCCCACTTCTTTTCATGCATATTGGTGTGTGTGTCTGTGTGAGGGTGTGTGCATTGGGGTGAGGGAGAGAGACAGATACGTTAAGAATATCTTATGTTCTAATCATGATTCTAGATCCTACAATAACAAAATGAACTGATTATTTCTCACCAGGAGCCCGTTACCAGGTTCGGGGTAAGGAGACATGAATTTGAAGCTATTAAGTTGTTAATTCTGTGTACGTTGGTTGTCTACAATAACAGAATACGCTGTGCTTTAGTAGTGCAGAGTAGGACATGATACAGTATCTTGCTGGATTTTAAAAATACTCAGGAAGTTAGGTGACAGGTATCTCATTGTGGTTTTGATTTTCATTTCACTAATTAGAGACACTGAGCATTTTTTCATGAGTTTTTGGCCATTAGTACATCTTCTTTTGAAATGATTCTGTTTATGTTATTTCTCCACATATTGATGAGGTTGTTTGGTTGTTTCTTGCTGATTTGCTTGAGTTCTTTGTAGATTCTTATCAGATGTATAGCATGTGGATATTTCCTACTATTCTGTGGATTGTATACTTGCTATTTTGATCGTGTCTTTGGTTTCTAATTTGATCAGGTCCCATTTATTTATTTTTGTCATTGCCATGATTGCTTTGGGGGTTGTCTTCATGAATTCTTTTCCTAGGCCAAAATCTGTAAGAGTTTTTCTAACATTTTCTTTTAGGATTTGTAGTTTCCTGTCTTAGGTTTAAGTCTTTTAACCATCACAAGTGATCTTTGGTGAGTGGTGAAGTGTGTGTACCCTGTTTCAGTCTTCTACGTGTGGCTATCCAGTTTCCCCAGCACCATTTATTGAATAAGGATTATTCTCCCTTGTATATGTTTTTCTCTGTTTTGTCAAAAATCAGATGAGAATCTGAGGATGATTTCATCTCTGGGTTCTCTGTTCTGATCCATAGGTCTATACCTCTGTTTTTGTGCCAGGATCAAGCTGTTTGGTTAACGTAGCCTTGTAGAATAGATTGATGTTTGCTAAAGTGATACATCCTGATTTGTTCTTATTACAGAAGGTTGCTATGGTTATTTGGGGTCTTTTCTGTGCAAAGCCATGGAAGTCAACCAAGTGCCCACCAATACATGAATAAGTTAATAAAATGTGTTATATGGATACGGCAGAGTACAACACAGACATAAAACATGGTGATCCAGTGTTCTTTTGGACAACCTGGAGGGAACTAAAAATCATTCTTCTAAGTGAAACATCACAAGAAAGGAGAAAAAAAACGAACATATACTCAATACCAGATTGGAATTTAAGTGCACATATGGAAGTAAATCTCAATGAAAATCAATCTGGGGGAGAGGCCAGGACACGATGAGTAAATTTACACCCACAGGGTACAGTGTACACTATCTGGGTGAAGGCACATTTATATAGATATATAACTTTGACTCATTTTGTACAAAAACAAAGTATGTAAACAAAATATTTGACCCACTAACATTCAGAAATTAAAAAAAAAATAACAATCATCAGGAAGGTATTTACAGCAAAGGTTGATGTAGAATAAATAACTAACTTTATCCAAAAAGGCAATAGACAAGGACCTGTCTTGGAAGATATCCTCTAAACTTTTGGAATTTCCCAAGTTATAAAAGAATCTTTTTATTCACAGTGGACTGCTAGATCATTATCTAGAAAAAATTATTTTATGATACGTGACAAAGCACAGTAAGGAAGACCTTATTAAGAACAATCTGGATAAGTATAGAGGCCAAAACAATGGGATTTTTGCACTTGGGGAGAGATTGGGCTAAACTACAAATGCAAAGTAGGAAAGTGGGAATATATAGTCAAGCAGCAGCCTGGGAAATGGTGAATAAACAATTAATCCGAGAAAATATCAGAATTAAAATGGATTCTGTCTAACTCCACTGATATGATTTGGATATTTGTCTCCTCCAAATGTAGGGTAGATCCCTCATGAATTGCTTCGTTCCCTCCTCATGGTAATAAGGGAGATCTCCACGTTTAGTTCACATGAGAGTTGGTTGCTTAAAAACGTTTATCCTCCCTTCTCTCTCCCACCCTCATTCTCTCGTTGTGTGACATGGCTGTTCCTGCTTTGCCTACAGCTTTAATTAGAAGCTCTCTGAAGCCCTCACCAGAAACAGAGAGGTCATATTCCCTGTGTAATCTTCAGAACCCTAAGACAAATGAATCTCATTTGTTTATAAATTATCCAGCCTCAGGTATTCCTTTATAGCAGCAAAAAATAGACTAACACACGTGCCTAATAAAATTTTTACTATAGACAAGTCAGGGTGATCAGACATCACCTGGAGGATAGCGGAGGATATGTAACCCAACAAGATGTGGATGGAATCAATTACCAAGGATAAGAGATTTCTGATAAGTTGACTTAGCAAGATTTTGGAAAACCGGATTTTATAATACAAAGAAGTACACAGACGGACCTAGAAGAAGGTTCAGAAGCCTGATTGAACTTTGACCAAAGAATCTTTGTCAACTACACCTGGTTTTTGTTGTTAGCTGTTTTGAAGAATGATTGATAAATAAAAGTTGTACATATTTAAGGTGAACAAAGTGAAATTCTGATATACATATACCTTGTGAAATGGTTACTACAATAATGCTAACACACCTGTCATCTCACTGTTACCTTTCTTCCACGTTTGGTAAGAATACTTGAGAATTACTCACTTTGTACGTTTCAAGTTCAGGCAGGCTGCAAGTTACAAATATCTGATTGATATCCAACTTACAGTTACAAATGGAAGCTATTATGGGTAATTGCCAAATATACTTATATACAAATTCAACATAAGAACAAACCTACAGAACGTATTGTATTTGTAACCCAGAAATTGCCTGTATTTCTGTAGTCATCGTGTTCTACGTTAAGTATGAAGAACTTACCTTATAACTAAAAATCTGTACGCCTGATAATTTATGCTAGTGTGTCAACTCATAACGGGGCCTGGCTACTCCAGAAAGACCAACCAGGTGATTAGAGGGTTGGGACTTTGGTAAAACACATGGGTAAAAATTAAGGAGACGAAAGTTCAAGTGTGTTTCCTGGGTGGGCATTTCTCCATGTACATTGCCACATGCAGACGGTTTTCTGTTTTTATTTCCCAGACTTCATTCCATGTGTCTCTTCCTTTAGCTGGTGTGAATCTGTGCCCTTATGCTATAATTAAGCTGCTATTGTAAATGTAGACTTTTCAAAGTTCCTTGAGGTATTCTAGTGAATTAATTATTGAAGTTGAGGCAGCTATTGAAACAATCCCAGAATTTTTAATCACATGATATGAAGTAGAGTGGCCTTGGGGATACCCCTAAACTCCCTGACGCTGTCAGTCAGGAGGACAGTGTTGTGTCAATAAACTTGTGGATTTGGGCAGCTAGATAGATTTTTGGATTGAAAATGAGGAATCTTCCTGTAATGTAATTTATTCCAAGCTTAAAACACAAATCTTTAGGTTGTTGGTGAGAACAGATACTTAGAGCAGCATCCTGTCTTACCTAAAACTGTTTTTTTTCCTTAAACCTCTGTAATATTCTTATTTGAATCACAGAAAAACTCACTTCTCTGCCTTTGGGCTAAGATCAACTGTGTGTGAGAAAACTCAAGGGAGAATAATGGAAGAATTATGAACAAAAATTGAGAGAAGACAGTGGTTCACTCATATAGTCCTAGCACTTTGGGAGGTTGAAGTAGAAGAATTGCTTGAGGCTAGGAGTTTGAGACCAGTGTAGGCAACATAGTAAAAGCAACTATGCCTTTACAAATTAAAACAAGTAGCTGGGCATGGTGGTGTGAGCGTGTAGTAACAGTTACATGGGAAGCTGATGCAGAAGGATCATTTGAGCTTTTGGAGTTTGAGGTTGCTGTGAGCTATGGTGATGCCACAACATCCTCACCATAGCAGTAGAGCAAGACACTATCAAAATAAATAAATACACAAACCAGAGCAAAACTAACATAAAAGTTGAGTTAATTCTTTTGTCCATTTTGACCTCCTCATACTATGTATTTTTATGCATCATAATGTATAAAACTAAGAACTAAATGTTTATGACTCTCTTGCAGCTAGGAACCTGCACATGTGAAAATATATTAAGGTATTTATAAGACATATAAATAGAAAGCATGTTGGAAGCTTAAAATGAAGTGGAAGTTCAGAGCTACAGCTGAATTTGTTAATCATTTGTACTGAGGTTCAAAGCCAGAGACTTGGACAAAATGCTCTAGTAAAAATATACTCACAGAGACGATAGAAAGTGTTAAGAACTAATCAATTGTCATTTCTTTTGCATTCAGAGTAAGTACATAAGGAAGCAACAATAGCAATGGAATCTAAGAAGAAACATCAGTGAAGTTAGAGGAAAATAGACAAGTAGTTAGGTATGCTTTTGACCTAAGGTCACAGTATTACATTACAAGAACAGACATAACAATGGAAACAGCAACACAATGAGAATACAGAAATACAGGTAGTGATGCCAGAGAGATAAGACAAGATTTTACAAAGAAATGGGGCTGTGACTAAAGGAAGATATAGGCTTGAAGTTTAGGGTTCCATTTAGTTTTATGTTTTCTAGTAAAGAAAAATAGACTTCATCTCTGAAATATTCTAAGAGAAGAGAAGTATTATTACTGTAATAAGGAAATGAATGCATTAATTGGAAATCAAAATCCCTAAGAAATTATAACAAAGGTGTACCAGAAACTAAGATTTATTTATTTTTTTTTTTGATAGGGACTTCTTATGTTTCTTTTATTCCTGTCATAGAAAGGAACCTTGACAAGAAGGCTTTCCAACATTGTTAAAGGAATATGAGTGACATTCTTATTTTTTCATCTGACTTATTAAGAGAGATAAAAACAGGAGTTATTAGGTGAGCATGAAATCTTGATCTGCCTGGGGGTAACTGAAGCATGTCAAAAAGTGAATCATAATGGGGTTGGTTCTATTCGTCATTTAAAAGAAGGTGGACAAAAAAATTCAAGCTAAAATTCAGAATATGTAGGTCAAAGTCATTGGGATTTGGGCACACTTCTCCTTACCGAAGGATGGTATGGAAGACCTGCATTTAATAATATTTAAATACACATGTGGCCCAGTGACTAAATTCTGGTAAATTAGTTTAACATTACTTCTGACACCAACTCCCCGGCTTTAGACCAAACCAGAGGTTAAGGACATAGTCCTTCATAAGACTACCTTCACCTTACTTCAGGTGCTAGATACAAATTTAGGGGTCCAAGATGGTAACAAATTTGGGCATTTTTCACTACCTACTTAGGTTCAGAAAATTGATAGAATTACCTAGAAAATTCCAGAAAGCACTGCACTGATCAGTATAGTCTTTTTTTTTTTTTTTTTAATTTTTACAAAGGACACAAATCAAAACCATCCAGAAAGAGAGATGCAGAGGACATGGTCTGGGAGGGCCCAAATGTGCAGCTTCCTACTCCTCAAGACATCTTAGACCTCTGACACGTCAGTGAGTGGGGATATGCAGCGTATTGCCAACCAAAGAAGCTCACCCAAACATCTGTGTCCCAAGTTCTTATTAGGATTTTATTATACAGACATTTTTCTTTGGTTCATTGTTCCTGTATTTGAACTCAACCTTAAGTCCTCTCCAATCTGTGCGATTCGGGCTGATGCCACAAGGTTCAAATTCCCACCCCTATAATCACATACTTGTTCTGTCTGTCACGGACAGCCCCCATCCTTTGCCACCTTCTGAGCATACAACCTAGGGGCCCTCCACCAGTCATCTTGTTAACATAAACTCCCAGTTTGTGTCCCAGGGATGCATAATGTCTAAGAGAGACACTTAATATTCAGGAAATCCCAAGGATTTAGAAGTTAATACCCAGAAAGGGGACAAAGGGCAGTCAAAGTCTTTATTTCAAAAGCTTAATGGTTACTTTTCAGGAACAAGGATAATGACAAACTGAGGTTTTTATTATAGAAACATATAATTTAAAATGTTGGGCAAGTCCTCTTGGAAGTCAACTTTAACAAGCCTATTTTACTAAGAAGGAAACCTATTTGCTGTTCCACATTTTGTGGGTTTTTTTTTTTTCTAAATAAGATGTCTAGAGCTATAACAGCTATCTTGGATCATAGGTTGACTTTGAGGATGAAACTCACACCTCAGGACAGTCTCAGTAAACTATAGACCATGGGCTAAATCCAGTCTGCTGCCTGTGTCTGTTGAACTCTTTAAGGCCACAGGCATAACTATTTATGTCCACATTGTCCAAGGCAACTTCTGCTATAGAAAGGAGAATTGGTATTTTAAAAGCAGAGTTGAGTAGCTGTAATAGAGACTATATCACTTATAAACATTAAAATAGTTCCTATCTTGTTCTGTCAGTTTTCATACCCTGATCTAGAATGACAGAAAAGATAAGAAAATGTCTATGTTTTTTGTAATGGTGGAATTTTTAGACCAGCTCTGAATTACTTATCTGCAGACTTCTTTCAAGTGAAGCAGAAACACACTTCTAACTTGTTTAAGGTACTATAGCTTTTTTAGGGGGTGAGGGGGTTATAGCTTTGTGTGTGTGTGTGTGTGTGTGTGTGTGTGTGTGTGTGTGTTTTCAGCTGATGTTGACAGAAAAGAAGCCATACTCAGTAAAATAATTTAAGGAGGTTTATTCTGAGCCAAATTGGAGGACCATGACCCAGAGCCACACTCAAGAAGCCTTGAGCATGTGGATTCATGGTGGAGGGGGAGGTTATAGTTTGCTTTCATACATTTTAGGGAGGAAGGAATTATAGGTGAGGTCATAAATCAATACGTGGAAAACATATATTGGTTTATGGCGAAAAGGTAGGACGTCTAGAAAGGGGAGTAATGGGGGTGCTACAGTTGATAGGTGGGTTTAAAGATTCTTGAGCTGAGAATTGGCTGAAAGAGTTAGGCGTTGTCTAAAGAACCAGAAATCAAAGAAAATAAATGCTTCAGGTAAAGGGTCTGTTCAGTAGAGACAAAGCATTTGTCAGACTCAAGTTGTTTGTTATGCATATTGAGGACCTGCAGGTAGGTCTTCAATAGCCTTAGGCCTGTTAGGGAGTCACAAAGGGTATCTCTAAGAAGTAAATAGGACATTATGAGGCCTGTCTGATCTCCCTGCTCATGGCCAGCAACTCAGTTTTAGGGATCCACTTGGCCATGAGGGACTCTAGTGAGTCAGTAAGTCACTTAGTGGGAGACTTAATATTTTATTTTAGTTTACACTAAATATAGTTAAGCCCTGTTGTAAGTGATAAATCGGGTATCTAGCAAATTTGAAACCTAACTAGTATTTAAAAAGTTTTTCATATTAAAAACTACTACATTTAAATGTTTATCTATCATGTCAACATTTTGCCATATGTCATTTATTTTACACTTTGGAAGGTTTTAAGAACTTTTCTGAAAATTTATGTCAAAGTCTCATTTTGCTAACACTCATTAGAAAAGTGCTAATTAGAAGGGGAAAATGGGAGAGCATTTTAAGACAACTATTAATATCCTTTCTCTTCCTCTAAGATGATTTTCTTGATTTTCAATGAGCCAATATTTGCTGTGATCCAAAAGTATTCTGAGAATATAATCATTACTGTAAATATCCCACAGTAAGATATAATTTCTACTAATTGCCATATGTCAAATTTTCAATGCCCCCGCTTTGCAGCAAGTTAATGGTTTATTTTTCTGTGCTTCATGCTGGAGATAACATTTCTTACAAAGACACTATGCCTTCCTTAATAGTATATTCAAAATAAAGTTGGCCGAGTTTTCTAGCATTTTCTCTCAAATGTCATTAACATCTGGATCTTCATTAATATTGAAAAATGTTACATTAAGTTTTAGTGTTGCTCATATTTCATAGTAGATCAAAGAATATCCCAATCTATACCAAGCCATTGCTGTCTTTGTTACAAGAATTTACCATTGTATCTGAGCATAGTTCCATAATCACACATTTATTTAACTAATTAAGCATGAAAGTGGCATTATTGTCAGAGATATGATATATGACCTGAACATAATTTGGTTAACGAGGAACAAGAAATACCTGCAAAGTAGGGCGGGTATTCAGTTAGCAGAGACTCCTAATTGCCCTCTGACATATGTCAGATTTTGAATGTTTTTATGTAAAATAATGCTGAGTAGAGAAAACGTATTGAAAATGATAAGCCTCTTTCTCTTTATTTATAAAATATTTGTAAACATTAAGCTTTCAGAAGCTTAAAGCAAGTTTTCTATGGATAGTAGCTGCAGAAATTGTGCAAATTCTCCTGTGTACTCAGTCCATGATAAATAACTACTGCCACTGCAGGTTTTGGTCTGTTATGAACTTCTAGAGAAAAATCTTTCCTCCCAATTTCTAATTATCCAGACTCCCAGGTGGATCTACTCTCCAAATCCTTTGGCTTAAGTTGAAGCCAAATCTCAACTTATAAAATCCCTTATTAACTCCCTCGACTCTTTCTGTTCTTACAAATAAGAAATAGAATCAGTATTTTACCTGAAGATGAGACAATTTTTGAAGGTAATAGATTTTGAATATCTGTGGTGGGATTTCCATGCAGTTCTTATTGCTGGTTGATAAAGAATTAATGTAAATAAACATGAGCAGATTCAGGAAATGTGGGGTGGGTATTTCAAGGGAATTTCAGATTTTTAAAAAGGGAAATTTTGAAATACGGTATATTTATCTTTATTGATAAAAACAGAAAAATAATTCTAATGACTCAGCGTGAAGTAACTTACATAATTCAGTAGGATTTCCAGAGCCTAGATTTGTGGACCTAACCCACATGCATTAAAACAAATGGAAATGCTCTATCTGAAATACTATCAACATTTTACTTTTGTTTAATTTAATCTTCTATGTCCAATTTGTTAATTTGACTGTTTTTGTTTGTTTGTTTTTTGAAACAGAGTCTCACTATGTTGCCCTTGGTAAAGTGTCATGGCATCACAGCTCACAGCAACCTCCAACTCTTGGGCTTATGTGATTCTCTTGCCTCAGCCTCCTGAGGAGCTAGGACTACAGGTGCCCACTACAATGCCCAGCTATTTTTTTGTTGCAGTTGTCATTGTTGTTTAGCAGGCCTGCACAGTGCTTGAACCGCCATCCTCAGTGTATGTGGCGGTGCCCTACTCACTGAGCTATGGGTGCCAAGCCTAATTTGGCTGTTTTTAAAACACTGTGTTAAAGAGGCAATATAGCCTAGAGATCACAGTATCCATAGCTCTTAACACCTACTGAATTTATTACATTAGTCAATTTTTAAAATGTGGTTTATAATTGTCTTTATGTGATAATATTCTGTATATTATTATTAATCCCATAAGCTTATCACACAAAAATAATGCTTACGGTTTACCTAGAATAGTGCTGTCTGCATCTCAATTCCATACCACCTTCTGCCACCAGCGAGAGAAATAGAATATTTTCTCTTAAACATAAAACATATTCAATTTATAAAAAAATGTATGGTGGGATGCACAAGAATTGACACCACTTGTCAGCTTCACAATTAGTTTAGTCAAAAACAGAAAAGTTATATTAACAAAATAATAATAACGTATACTCTTAATATTTTTCCAGTTCCAATTTTTCTTAAGTTGGTTAGTGTACAGAAATAATTTTAATTATTTAAAAAATTTTCAAATGCAATTTAAATTTAAATATATTTTAAATGCTGAATTTTTAAGTGTCTTGTGTTATGTTTGGTTCTTTATAATTAATTATTTTCACTGATATAATTCATTGATCATAGTCCACTAATTTTCTTTTGTGATCCTTTAAAATAAGTATAGGTAAATACAACTTTAAAAGTTCAAAAACAATTTTTTTCTTTTTTAAAAATCTTCTATTAGTTTGGGAATATCAAAGATTTAATACTCTCTGATATAACACAGAATTCAATTCTGTATTGGTTTATACAATTACTATTGTGTGCTAACACTTCAAATCATTAATAATTAAGTTATAGTTTATGAAAAATGTAGTGTGCTTATGTGGTTAAGTAAAAAACACATCAAACTCTGATTTCTTAAATACAAATAAATCTTTCCAACCTTCTTTTTTTCTTGTGATAAATTAAGAAAATTGTGGTCGGTGATCTTTGCTGTTTGATGCAGGCGAGAGTCTTTTTTGATGATTATTTTTCAAGGGGATGGGTTCCAGAACTTTGAAAAAGACATGCTTGTGTCATCAAATGGGCAAGAGGCTGAAAGAAGACTTACATTTTAAAGGGGCAGAACCTGAATATACAATTTAAAGTTTTTAAAGTAATGGCTATAAGGAAAGAGAGGTCAGTGGCTTATATTCAGGAAAAAAAATCTGTCTAAAATTTAGTTATTGTGAAGGAATATTTGTACTGTTGTTGCCACTGCACATATTCAAGATAAGACTCACCTGCAGCTTTCTTTAATGGTTCAGGAAGGCTGTTTCTTCTTTCCTCCTCAGAAAGTATATAATAGAATGTCTCCTTTGTTCATTTACCTCTGTAAAGCCCCCCCCCATCTTTTCCATTGAGACTTTCCTTATTAATTAATTTCCGCCCTATGATAGTAACCTGGATAAAATCATCCTAATTCTCTAGTTCATTTGCCTTTCGCAAAGTAAAATATCTGACAAATTTTTTTTTTCAAAACAGATTAAATGAGGTGATATACATGAAGCACTTAGTAAGATACTTGCCACATAATTCATTTTCCATTATTAAGATCTGGAAATAATATTAGGAATTCCTAAAAAAAATAGGAATTGTACCTTCAGACAAGTATCTGGTTTTACTAGTGAATATCGTCACTACCTATAATTAGATAAAGATGAGATTATGTCTCCTTTTAGTCAGGGGATGTATTTAAGTTAAAATAAGTTTAAACTGATGCAGGCACACACATGAGTATTTCTAGCATATAAGCACAAGTTCACCATATAAGCGGCTTTTGTAAACTGCCACTCCGTCTTCATACATTATGAAAAGTAAATATCTTACAAGGAAAAGGACATCTTGAGTCAGGCAGACAATCTTATGATGGTAGGATAGGCAAATATCTATTGGGACCAGACAATAGAATACTCTATTAATAAGTAAGGAATGGTAAACACAAGATCAACCAGAAATTTTGACCAGACATCAATTCCATAGGTTCTAAACCATACGGTCTACTGAATTTTTATATCTTCTTACACAAGAAAGGCAGAATCCATACAGATTATTTAAACAACTTTTCTAAATTTATTTCACCAACAGAAAATTATGGGTATCATTACTTATTCTTTTGTTTTGTTGTTGTTATTTTCGAGACTGAGTCTCACTTTGTTACTCTGTAAGAGGGTTGTGGCATCACAACTCACAGCAACCTCAAACTCTTGGATTGAGCAATTTTCTTGCCTCAGCCTCCCAAATAGCTGGGACTACAGGCACCCGACTCAATGCCTGGCTATTTTTAGAGATAAGGTCTCACTCTGGCTAAGGCTGATCTCAAACCTGTGAGCTCAGGCAGGTCCACCCGTCTCAGCCTCCCAAATGCTGGGATTATAGGGGTGAGCCACCGTGCCTAATTATTGATTCCTCTGTGCAGAGCTAGATGAAGTTATACAGGTAATTTGTTGTAATTATTGTAGCAATAACTGCTAATTAGTCTTTCGAATATTAACCAAAAGCTCTAGAATGTTTATTCCTTGTTCAAGTACTTCAAATCTTAATTAACATCCCCTAGGTTCGTAATTAACATGCACAGAAATGCATTCTATTATTCCCAACAAAGTC
This sequence comes from Loris lydekkerianus, assembly GCA_963574355.1. Taxonomy (NCBI): domain Eukaryota; kingdom Metazoa; phylum Chordata; class Mammalia; order Primates; family Lorisidae; genus Loris; species Loris lydekkerianus. Next base: position 14,711 of record CAUYPK010032222.1, on the reverse strand, counting down.
ATGTTAAAATAAGTTGTTTTATAGTAGACATCATTAATACTTTATGTTCTGTTTTTATTACACATTACATAATGAATTTGGTTCTACTCAAAGTCTTGAGTTTATCATTATCTGTAATGGCTTTTTTTTGTTAATAGTTTTAAATTAAGTTTAGCTTTAGGCTAAAGTTAATTTATTCCTCCTTAAATAAAAGTTTAAGTTAGAGCTAAGGCTCTGTTTGTACACAGTGAACTATAAGCTGTCTTGATGTGAAAATAGATTGTAAACTATTCTTGTACTAATCAGAATTTTGGCCAATCAAATAGCCACTGTTCAACCAGTGTTCATATAGGACAAATGCTAAGCTGTAAGCAACCCAGCTGTTTCTTTTATTCCTCTATAAATATTATCCAATCATGTGGAATCTCCAGAGTCACTATCATAGGCATAAGAGGTCTTGCTAACATCACAGAAAGGAGTTTTAGGGTGTATACACAACTGAACTCTAGTGGCAAATGTATTGAGTGAGGGCAGACAGGCTCAGGAAAGGCCTGTACAGAAACAAAGGTCCACTTCCAACAAAGGGAGTGGGCAGGCTCGAGAAGAGCAACTGTACAGAACCCCAAAGCTTTGCTGTTTTTATTTATTGAAGTCAAAGAAGGCTGCTCTGTCATGTACATTTGGCCTTTCCCTTGTTTTTCCCACAAAGGAAGGGATTTGTGTCCAAACCACAATGTTAACATATTACAATTGTGATATAATGAGGGAAGGGTCACTTTGCACCTGCACAATACTGAGAAATTAGTGGTTCTTTTCAACTCCTCAGTCTGTTCAAGGGCTATTTGTTTGAGCCAGTTGGCTAAACAAACTTACTCCTTTGCTCACATCTAACTGACTAACCACCCTAACAGCTCTGAACCTATTCTGGTTTCATTGCCACCTACAACAGGTTGTATAAGGTCTAACAATTAAGTCTGTGAACTTGCCAAGGATGTGCTTAAGCAACTCAATAGTAGTTCATAACTTTGATCAATCAGAGTCTCACAGTTGTGTTCCTGTTGACCTGTGGTGGTGTCTTGCTCAGTGGTGTTCGTTGCTGTTGCCTGTTTTGGTGGGCTGTCTTGAGAATGTCAGACTGTGAATTAGAGCAACAAACAAACATTAAATTTCTTATTCAACTTGACAAGAGTGGAAGTGAAATTAGGAACATGTTAGTACAAGTTTCTGGGGATAATGCCATGAAAAAAACAGCAGTGTCCAAATGGATTAAACGTTTTTCTGAGGGGAGAGAAAGTGTCACTGATGAAAAGAGGCCATAGCAGTCAGTAACAAGCAGAACCGACAAAAACATTGCAAAAGTTTATTAAACTGTGCCTCAAAATAATCAGCTAACTGTGAGAAGCATAGCAGATCAGGTAAACAATGAGAGAGAAATAGGAAAATTTTTACTGAAAATCTTGGCAAGAAAAAAGCTCTTGCATCATGACAATCTACCAGTCCACATGACACTGTCTCTGAGAGAGTTTTTAGCCAGTAAGCAAATGACTGCATTGGAACACCCTCCCTACTCACCTGATCTGACCCCAGTGGCTTTTTTCTTTACCCAAAGAAAAAGGAACTACTGACAGGAAGACATTTTGATGACATTTAGGACATCAAGGGTAATAAAATGACAGTTCTGAAGTTCATTCCAAAAAAAGAGTTCCAAAGTTGCTTTGGAGGATAGACTAGGCCCTGGAATCAGTGCCTAGATTTCCAAAGGGATACTTGGGAATTGACCATAGTGATATTCAGCAAGGAAGTCTGTGGCACTTTTTCAAAGACGAGTTTGCAGAGTTAATATTCAGACCTTGTGTTGCTGATGGCACAGAGATGAACCAATACAATGTGATAGCTGAGACTGCAGTAGAATAAAGGTTTAATTCCAGAGAATGGTAAGTGGGAAAACAGTACGAATTTCTCAAATCTGCCTTTCTGAATTTGGAAGGCAGGGATTTTAAGGATAGTTTGTTGGGTAAAGGGTTAGGTAATTGGGTTTGCTTATTGGCTAGGTTTGGGGCAAAATGATAGAGGTGTAGAAATCATCTTGCATTGTTCCAGTTTCTGAGTTGGGGTCACAATCCCAGTTGGATCAGTTTTTGTGTATGAGCCACTGGTCTGGGAGGGTCAGCCAATCCACTGGAATGCAGGCCCTGAAAGACATCTCAGAAACTACTTTTAGTTTTCCAAGAAGTGACGTTATTGTGTAGGACGTTACAATTCTTTGTGACACTGGCTATGTGACTGCAGACTAGGAACTATATAGGTGCAAACAAGAGGACAGTGACGAATTAGTATCAAGCAAACAAGGGGACAATGGCTGATTCTTACCATTATTTTCAGCCAGCTTGTGCCTTTGCAGAATTTTAGGCCCTTATCCCTCATAATAGGCTCTATGGCAGATTTCACTGCAAAGGTTATATGGTTGCACATCAGGCTCCTTTAAATTATTTTGTTAAAGTTGTGGTAGATAATACAGTTTCTCTAGATTACCTAATAGCTGAACAGAGAAAAATCTATGCAGTTTCTGACAGTTCTTGCTTTATGTAGATGGCTATTTTGGATATTTCAGGCTGCTTGGTTAAAAGAAGTAGGCTCTTCATCTATTGATGGGTTTAGGAACCCTTTGAACTATTTGATTTTAGTTAACTTGGTTTTGGGGACCCTACCTAGGAGCATCCTCCAAACTCTTCCTATTCATTTCCTAATAATCATAATAGTAGTCTTCCTGGTGTGCTGCATTCTCTCAAAAGTTTTAAATGTTTGCATACAGCTGTCTGTAGAATATCAAATGGTCCCTATTCAGGTGGAATGAAAAAAAAAAAAAAAAACTCAAAGAAGGATGTGATCATGGGGACAGTATAATTTATGAATGATATGCTAAGATGAGAAACAAACAAACAAACAAAAAAAAGATTATAACTAGGAGTAGCCCTAAAGCCCTAAATTTTGTTCACACACTCACTTAGCTTAGAACTTGACCAAAAGGGAAGTACTGCTAAAGAAAATTCTGGAAGCTCATTGATCTTGAATAAGCCTAGGCCTCAGCAGAGCAAACCAAAATGAAGTCACCCGTGATAAATACTTTGTAACAAAACTGCAGTTTTAAAAAAGCAGATGTGCTCCAAAAGAGACAAGTTATTTTTTTTCCTAAACCCAGGAGAATTCAACGCAATAGGAAGTGTCCCGTCCCCTGCTCCAACTCTTATAAGATGGTAACTTGAAATAAACATTTATTCCCTATTGTTCTCTTCTTTGCTTCCATCTTATGAAAACTCCTGTTCTATTTGTCAGTGGAATTTGAGACCAAAGAAATCTATTTATACTGGTGGCAGAGTAATGTCAATATTGAAAGTTTTGATCAACAGCTGAACATTGAAAGGTTGACCCAAAGGTGGAGGGGAATTAATATATTAAGTTTCACCTAACTGCCTTTATAGGTATTTTAGGTTAGGCATAAAGATTTCTTTGTGTATATTGAACTGTAACCTGACTGGTTGTGTAAACAAATTAAAAACCTCTCTTGTCTTAATCACAGAGTTATGGTCAACCACAAGAGACCAACTGCTCAAACTGTGTTCAAATAAGGCAAACACGAAGCTGTCACCAATCTAGCTGCGTCTGTACTTCACTCCTCTCCTTTGTATGTCACTTTCCTATCTCTTTTCATAAAAATTATCCAACCATGTGGCAGCCTCAGAGTCCCTCTGAACCTATTCTGGATCAAGGGATGCTCCACTTATGAATCCTTCGTTGCACAATTAAACTCTGCTACATTTAATTTGTCTAAAGCTTTTCTTTATAATAGATTTATAAATTAAATGTTCTCCTGCAGACTTTTAACAGTTTGAAAGGATGTCTTCTAAGCAGGTGGACATAAAATGCAGTGGTATACTTTGCTGAATATGTCCTTTGTCAGTCTTGCTCCAGTCTTTAATCGACATTGTTGTTATCACTCTATTTTCCCCATTATCTGATCCTATTTTTGGAGTGCAGTAGTTTGATTTAAAAAGCTACATTCCGTGCAAGAAGAAAAAAAGTGAAGAAAGATGGCAGGGATATTAATCATAAGAATAAACTCCAATTTAGCATTTTTTTTTATTTTAAATTATATATCAAATGCCAGAAGTATAGAGACAGGAAGGATACATCAAGATAATCAGTTTTCATTTGAAAGGCTTCAATCCACTCACTTTCCTACAGTGCCTGGAAGAGCTAAAGAACAATAAAATAAATATTTTTAAAGTGTGGCGTCAGCTCTTAAAGCAGACAGCGCTGACATTTTGAGGTGTGAAAGGGAGATTAATTTTGGATAGAAAGACAGAGGATGCTAAGAATTTAAACACTTTTTTGGCAGATTAAAAGAGTCTCTTTACTGTTTCCTGTTGCTTTTCTCTATTTGCAGCCTCATCCACGCATCTACTAGTGCCCTTAAGGAAAGCAGGCGAAGGAAAAACATTTCAACGTGAGTGGTCGAAGTAGCGGGAGGGCATTTCTTGGGAGGAAATATTTTGAAAAAGATAATTTTCGGAGGAACTATCGAAATGAAATTATCAGGAAGAAATTGCTATATGTTAATTATTAAAAATTGCTTTGTATTCCTATGTTTTTTAAACTTTCATTTTTCAATTTCTTTACAAAGTCCTTTGCGAGGCTGCTGGTGGAGGCTGGCTGCCTAGAACTCTAATGGTGGTGGAGCGAGGACACGCAATGATTCAGTATTGATGTGATAGCTTCTCTCCTTCACTGTGGAGTTGTGAAGATGATTGTTGGAAATTTCATAACAATGCGTTTTATAAAGATTGGCGTAGAAACACTGGGTTCTTCTTTACTGTACAGCTTTCAAAGTGTAGAACACTTTATTTTTCTTATATTTCTATTATGTATTGTTCAGTTTTACATCTATCTTCCTTGGCTGCATAAAACTCCATATAAATCAGTTTTCATTTTCAAAATTAAATCAGTGATGTAAATTATAAATACTTTTGTTGTGGAGAAAATACAGTTTAAAGAAAGTGAAGCTAAGCTTTCAGCATCTTTTGAGATTGTGGAAAATTCATTATGTTGGTAAAAATTTAATTTAAAAGAAAGATTGTATTTTTAAAAGCAACATTTCCTATGCTTGTTACCTGTTTTTCTCAGGTCTTCTCATGCAGAATTTCAAATTCAAAACGTATTTGGTCTCATGCTTAAATAACTCGATATTATGAAAAGGTAACAGAATGTACTTTCTATGCTGAAAGTAGTATTTTTCTGTTTTGTATTAAGATCTTGTCTGATTTAAATGCCTCTTCAATAGGATGTATGTGTGTGCACATCAAATGTAATATACATTTTAAGAAAGGAAAACAAAACCAAACAAAACACTGTACTAAAATTGTAATACCAGTCTGGGTGCAGTGGCTCATGCCTGTAATCCCAGCACTTGGGAGGCCAAGGTGGGTGGATTGCTTGAGCTCAAGGGTTCATGACCAGCCTGAGCCACAGTGAGACCTTGTCTCTAAAAATATCCAGGTGCTGTGGCAGGTGCCTATAGTCCCAGCTACTTGGGAGGATGAGGCAAGAGAATTGCTTAAGCCCAAGAGTTTGAGGTTGCTGTGAGTTGTGATGCCACAGCATTCTACTGAGGGCTACAAAGTGAGACTCAGCCTCAAAAAAAAAAAAGAAAGACTGCACTACGCAACATATACAATAGCTTATATAATCATGCAGATTGAGAAGTCCAGTGATCTGCTATGTACTAGCTGGAGGCCCGGGAGAGCTGGTGCTATAATTCTAGTCCAAACTCAAATGCCTGAAAACCAGGGTTACCAGTGGCATAAGTCCCAGTTCAAATTTGAAGTCCCAAGAACAAGATGCTCTAATGTCTCAAGCAGAAGAAGATGAAATGCTCGGTTCAAACAGAGAGACCTAATTCACTCTTACTGTGCCTATTTGTACTATTTGACCCCTCAATTGATTGCAGGATGCCCACCCATATTGTTGAGGGTGATGTTAATTACACAGTTTACTGATTTAAATTCTAACCTCTTCTGGAGATACCCTCACAGATGCATCCATACATTATGTTTTAACAGCTACCTGGGCATCTCTTCATTCAGTCAAGTTGACACATAAAAATTAACCATTATAATCTCTTTATAAAAAAAAATAAAAAGGAAAAGAAAAGAAAGAAAAATAAATAGTTTGGTAGTGATATTTGTTATGGACACCTGATATTGCACTGGTGTGCTGAAGAAAATAGTTCCACTCATCATAAAATACAACATATTTGAGGTTAACTTTGTGACTTATGATTTAATATAGATGTGTCTAAAGATTTTGAAATTTTTTGACACCTTGTCAAAACGCTGAAACCCTTCTCATATGTTCAATCAGATAGAAGAGACACAATGTCCAGAGAATGCTTCAAAACATGCTCCTTACTTGCTATTCATATGACAGATAGACCACATCAATTTAGTGTTGCATCAAAACCCAGGATTGTATTTATCCATCATTTGACTCAAGGTCTTATTTTATAGATAAAGAAAATAAGCCTGAAGAAGTTAGTGGTGGGGCAAGGGTAGGGAACCCATGGCCTTCTGATTTCAAGATTGTTATTTTTAAAACACCAAAGTCAGAAAGAAAAGCTTCATATTTCTCACCTGCATCCCTTTTAAAAAATATATTTGTTCTCTAAAATTTGGATTTGCGTCAAAGGCCATAGTCAGGGTTGCAGAAAGCCACATGTGACTCCAAGGCTTTAGGTTCCCCACCAGCCAGGGTTTCTAATAAGCCACTATTTCCCTGCTTTGCCATGTTATCTACAGCAGAGCAATAGTGTCCGTTCACAACAATTGTGAAATCGCTTCTTCATGTCTACTTTGGAAATCAGAATTATCATAATTAATTTATAGGGAGAAAAACTTAAATTGTCCTTCCCACAATTTTTTTCTTCAATGGAACCAGAGCCAATGGTATTGTGAGAAATATCCCAACATGTTAATGATCTGGTTGTTCTGATTGAAGAATGGAAGAATGGATGGAGGGGAAAATTTGATGTCAAGACTGCTGTTGAGAAAATATAAAAGTTTATTTTTTCTTTGATGGTTGAGTTGAGTGCCTAATATTTTAAATCTACTTGAAATAAATTGGATTTTACAATTATTCCATAAAATAAACTGAAATTGAGTTTATTAATTTGTATGTTTCTTAATGTAACCGAAATAAGTTTTCTTAAGACCCTAATAAAATTAAGGATGAGTGTGACAGTGGAGAAAACCAGTTACCATCATCTTGACTTAAAAATATTTTTAACTGCATAATAACCTTTAATTAAGTTTGAATTTTAGAGTATCAATATAAAATTAAAATAATACATTAATAATGAACATTTACTTAGAACCTTCTATATATATATATATATCTCCTACATACATATCTTCTACATATATATAGACCCTTCTATATATATGTATCTATATCTCCAATATCTCCGTTCTCTTCAATCCTCATGAATGTCTTGCTAAGTCACCAGAAATATTTTTGTTTTCTACTTAAAAACAGATTTTGAGGGTGGCACCTGCAGCTCAGTGGGAAGGGCGCTGGCCTCATATACTGAGTGTGGCGGGTTCAAACCCGGCCTGGCCAAATTGCAACAAAAAATAGCCAGGTGTTATGGCAGGCACCTGTGGTCCCAGCTACTTAGGAGGCTGAGGCAAGAGAATCGCCTAAGCCCAGGAGTTGGAGATTGCTGTGAGCTGTGTTAGGACATGGTACTCTACTGAGGGCGAAAAAGTAAGATTCTGTCTATCAAAAAAAAAAAAAAAAAAAGATTTTGAATGTACCAGTAAGTTCCCCGCTCTAAGCAAGGCAGAGCTGAGATTGGAATTCAAGGCTCTCTGACTCTATCATGGCTCCCTTTCCAAAATATTTTCTATTTCTGAGAGTTTTAAATTTCAATTAATAACATCTATACTGTCTATTCTTTCCATTTTTAATCCAGAACCATTTGAGAAATAATGCCTATGGAGTACAAAAATGAGGATCAAGATGCCAGCTTCGGACGATACGGTTGTATTTATAAAGTAAGTTAGGCTTTATAGAACATCCTTTGTGAAATAGAGACACTCTCAGATCCAATCAGGAATGGGACTGGTCAGTTATAGGCGTCTTCTTCTTCTTTTTTTTCAACCTCAAACTCTCAGGCTCAAGTGATACTTTTGCCTCAGCCTCCCAGGAAACTGAGACTAGAGGCATCCACCACAACACCTGACCTAGTTTTCTATTTTTAGTTGAGACGGGTCTCACTCTGGGTCAGGCTGGTCTCAAGCCGGCGGCTGAGCTCAGGAAACCCACCCTCCTAGGCCTCCCAGAGGGCTGGGATTACAGGCAGGAGCCATAGGGCTATAAACTTCTTCCTAACCACGCCTCACCCCTGTACCTGTTCCATAGCATACAGCTGAACAGACTCTACTGGTGAAGTAAGGTAGGGGTGCTCTCTCCAGTTTTGTCTCCCAAACTTATCAAATGGACAGGCTATATTTTATCTCCTGTGCCAGAGTTAGTGAGGGTGGGAGAAAAGCCGTAGGGGTGGGGGGGTCCTCCTGCTGAGTATACTTGCTCAGTGTCATCACAATGCATTGACCACTTTTAAAAGAATGGTCAAAGGAAATGTTTGGTTTACCATATAGCTTAGTTTGCTATGCAATAAGATCCTGCTAAGTGTAATTTAATATAGTATACATAATAAACTTTAAGACTAGTCCCATTTAATTTTGTGAGCAATGAAAGTATTACTCACGTTGAACATAAAGTTCATGTGCAATTTACAATAGTTTAACACAGTAAATCGCACACGAACTTTATGGACACACTGTACTTTGGAGTAAGTTTAGATAACTTAATTTTTTTTTCTAAAAAAATTCTGAAGTAGAGTCTCATAATTCTTATCTAAAATAGAAGTTAGATATTTAATTATTTGAAACTCTTCCAGAGTTTAATAGAAATATTTTCAATGACTTGAAAGTCAATGTAATTTCTGAAATACATATGTCACCAGGGATGGATGACCTAATTTAGATGAATTGTGATTCAAGTATTCATCTAAAATTCATGGTTGACCTAAATCAAATGTGAAAGCCTCGAAGTTTGGTTAACTTTTTCCATTACTTTTTCTCTTTTTATGTCTTTTTATTTCCTGGTTCTGGTGTGGATTAGAAGCAGAACTTCTAGCAATGCTAGACAAGATGTTTCTACAATGATTATAGCCAACTATGAACATAAAATGTACAGATCTCTATCAGAAATTAAGTACAGTTTTCCAATGTATCATGCAATTATATTATTATTCTTATTGACAAAATTTTAATTGAATAATAAATTTGTTTGTATATTTTTATTTGCTGAAATCTTTAGACATCAGCTCTTATTTCAATGTGCATCAACTTCAACTTCAAATATTCGTTTCTGAGTTGGCAATGTGTTTTTACCAAAAAAAAGTGTAAATCTCATATAGGGAAGGTTATTTTAATGGTAGATTTTTTCATGTGGCTGAATTCAAATATTTTACATGTTGGTTGGTATATGACCTCCTTCAAGAGTTTTTTGGGGATTATCTGTATAGCACAGCTCTACTTATGACTTGGTTTGAGTTAACCACTGAAGGATTTTTATATATATAAGTAGAGCTTTTATATATATATGTTATATATATATATAAACTTATATATATATACTTATATATATGTTATATATATATATAAGTTTATATATATGGCTTGAGTTCACTCACTGAAGGATTTAGCTGTTGGTTACCACCTTGTTTTCTGCTTGTTCCTTAGATGATTGCATTTTTCCTGAATTAAAAGGCAAATTGCATAGGGCTGGAAAATTCTTCTCTTTTGATCATTTCTATATTTCTTGACTTTTTTTTATTAAATCATAGCTGTGTACATTAATGCAGTCATGGGGTACAATGACCTTGAAGAGGATTTGGCTAATAAAAGGAATTAACAAAAGTAGCTAAGTATTCCTTTCATTTGTTCCCAGTAACATGTGCACTTCCCTATATTTTTCGACTTAGCATATTCCTACATCATCTATTTTCTATACATGTATAAACACACGTATGTGGTGTATGCATACAGTAAACTCATGTGATTTGCATTAGCTATGTTTTATAAGATAGCCATGAACACTGAATTAGCAAATACTGAAACACTGCCCCGGGGGAAGTACAGGATGAGTTCGTGTAACAGTCATACATTTTGATCAACCAAATTTTCATATTACACAGATTCTTTTACCAATATCATTGCCAAAAAAACCCCACTTACATCAACATTAAAAATCTATTCTTCCAACTTACCTATTTCCTGTATAACCCTTAGCAAGTATTTTAAAACTTCTTCCATAGCTTCCTGATCTGAGCACCTGTCTCAACTGCCATTGTTCACACTGGATTTCCTTTTGACCATGTAACCCAGCCAGTACTGTTCAAGAAGGGTGTAACATTTTCTTGACCCTGAGCAACCTGACCATAAATTACTTTGTTTTTCAGCCTTATAATAATGCTTTCCACTGTGATTTTTCAAAAATCAGTTATTGTCTCATGAATCAAAACAAATTTTCACTTTTCTATCTTTTCAATAGATTTGTCTTTCACTACAGGTGTTATTGTAGCACTTTCTGGAGCAGGGACATATACAAATTGGCAAATGGTCTCTTCCTTTTTTTGTATGTACAATGTTATTGATTCATTAAGCTCATGCCTGAAAGATGTCTAAATAATACATAAATTTTCTCTGGAAGGTGCCTCATGGCCTTCCTATGGTTAAGAATACTAGAGAGTACTTTACCACAATTCTTGGGGTCTTATTTATATAATGAAATTACCAAAAAAAAAGGCAAAACAATGCAACAAATCGTTCACCAAATAGACTACAAAAAGTACATTTGTCTTTATGGCCTGATAGTTGCTGTTTACAGTATGAAAAAACTGTTCAAGTTCAACTCTGCGTTTGTCCACAAATGATCATGAAATCACCAGAGTATTAATTTGGGTATTGAAAATTAATATGGCAAATAGACTAGTTTGAAAGATAAATTATGAAATTGGTGAATAATTAATATAAAATCTATCTTTATGTCAATTATTCTATAAGTTTTTTTTTAATGTTCAGATTCTTCATTTACTCATTTATAATACTGACTTTAATGTGGCCTACATTTTATTTTATTTTTTATCTTTCTTTGTATTAAATCATAGCTGTGTACATTAATGCAATTGTGGGGTACAATGTGCCGGTTTTATATACAATTTGAAATATTTTCATCAAGCAGGTTAATATTGCCTTCACGGCATTTTCTTAGTTATTATGTTAAGACATTTGTATTCTACATTTAGTAAATTTCACATGTACCCTTATTGTACAAGATTTTTAAGTGAAGAGTCTAAGCTTTACTGAGCCTGAAAGCCCATTATCATAGTAGGGCCTCAATAGCTCGTGAATGAAGTGGTATGATGAAGAAGGTGGTGTCTCCTGCAAAGATCCCAGTGTGTACAATTTGGTTCAGGGTGAGGGATATGGTTTGATGTATTGTTAGAACGTGACTAAAGGAATATAGGGAATATCAAGACCACAGCTGAAGAAGATTGGCAACAATTATACAGAGAAACAGAATCTCTAAAAAATTGATTTGAAAGTTTGGAAACAGCCTAAATGCCCACCAACCCAGGAATGGATTAACAAGCTGTGATATGTACACCATGAAACACTATTCAGCTATTAAAAAAAAAAAGGAGACTTTACATTCTTTGTATTAACCTGGATGGAAGTGGAAGACATTATTCTTAGTAAGGCATCACAAGAATGGAGAAGCATGAATCCTATGTACTCAATTTTGATATGAGGACAACTAATGACAATTAAGGTCACGAAGGGGGGTGAAGGGGAGGGGAGAGCAGAGAGAGAAAGAAGGAGAGAGGTGTGGGGAAAAGAAGAGGAGAGAGAAGGAAGGAGGGAGGGGGTGGGGCCTTGGTGTGTGCCACACCTTCTGGGGGTAAGACATGATTGCAAGAGGGACTTTACCTAACAAATACAATCAGTGTAACCTGGTTTATTGTACCCTCAATGAATCCCCAACAATAAAAAAAAAAAAAGAAAGTTTAAACATAAAATGGTTTTTGACCTCCACCTTTACAGACTGAAGAATAAGGCAAGATTTGGGAGAAAGGTTCAGTAATTCCTGAAGTGTATAGAAGGTGACTTTAATTGCTTCCCACTTCTGTTGTATAATACGAGGTACATGGACTGAATTTCCATTCTCCCCATTGCCTATTGACATGAGAATCATTAATCCTGCACTGTGACTTAGGGTTGCATGCATACACCACATTTTAGAAAAACAAACGGTAGGACTGGCAGAGACTGAGAATGTTTGACATTAAGCATAATTTAAGGATGTTAGATCTGACATTTGTGAAATATGAATAGCACAGGTTCTATGAGAAAATACTGTATATACTCGAGTATAAGCTGAGTTTTTTCGGCACAAAATTTGTGCCAAAAAACCCAAACTCAGCACAAATTTTGTGCCGAAAAAACTTGGCTTATACTCGAGTATATAGGTATACATGAAAATTTCTGGAACAAACTGATAACAAAAAACAGTAATCAGAATACGTACCATGTATGGAGTATGTGTGTATATAAGTCAGATTTATTTCATTAAAAATATTAACTAGACTTAGATAATATTTACTAATGTCCTTACAACTAAAAGCATAATTAAAGGGCTATAGACAGGAAGTAGCTAGTAGCTAGTAACTGAGCTAGTCGTTGGTATTATTGAAACTTAAGGTTTGAAGCAGAGTGTTGGAGATGTGACTGCATTGCAAGAGAGGGCCAAGGTGCTTAAAGATATTGTCACGACATAAAGCTTTGAAATATTTGTATAAGAATTCCCTTAGGAATGGATGCTGTGTTCTCACGAGCAATCTGATGTGGATGTGTCTCTGCTTTCCACTGTCGGTATGATTTCAATTAGCATGTCAAGAGAAAACCTTGGTCCCAGACTCGCCTGTTCCAGCTTTCTTCACCTTGTCCACTAAGGTGTATTCTATTCTGCATATTCCCTCCCGTTTTACATTCTTCCATTCTCCTGATCTTTTTGCTGAAGTACTTCTCTAGTCCTCAACCTGGCTTTTTCTCTGAGCAGGTGATACCCCCACCCTATCCATAGTATTTTATGTATTCTTCTCTTAATCCACTCCAAACTAGATGAATGGGGAATACACTTCTCTCAAATCTTGCTATTTAAACCATATTGGAAACAAGAACAGGTGGCGCCCGTGGTTCAAGGAGTACGGTGCCGGCCCCATATGCCGGAGGTGGCAGATTCAAACCCAGCCCTGGCCCCCAAAACTGCAACAACAACAACAAAAAACAAGAACATATAACTTTTGGATAATATATGTTTTTCCATTTAAAGTATAACCCTATTTATCTGTACAAGCACTGATACTAATAACAAATAGAAGAAGTTACTGAAGGGTTAGGGTTCTTTAATACTGTGGAAATAAGGGTCTGTGGTCTGTAGTTCTTAATTCCTTTATAAACTAGCTGTCATTTTGTTTTGTTTTGTGTTTCTTTGTTTCATTTCCCTCCAATTGCACTACAAGGTAAACTCACTTTATGTTTTCTCCACTTATAGTCCCCACTTATTGAAAAGCATTGGATCATTTCCTACAAGAAGACCCTGTTCTTGGCTGTAGAACTAAAGTTCATTAATTGTAGAGTACAATCTTCAATTTCAAATATATCTTGACAAGATGGTAACTCCATTCAGCACAGTAATTAACCTTTTGGATTGTTATGTAAATGAGCTATTCTTTTCCTACATTCTTTAATTTCTGAAATTCTAGCATTTAATTTATCTTTCTTTCACTACTCAAGCACATTTTCAAAATTCTATCTGAACTGTTTCATCTGTCTCTTATTGACAAATCTTTGCTCATTGCTTTTCAGTCTGAACTATGCCCTCATTAACCACCGGAATGCCTCCTGGATTCTTTTCCAGTCCCCCCCCCCCTTTTAAATTTACTTTTTCAAGAGGTTGTCTTTTGTTCTAACATATTGCTATGGCCTGAATATTTATATACTCCCAAAATTCATATGCTGAACCCTAATTTCAATGTGATGCTATGCAGAAGTGGGGTCTCCTCACCACCCTTCTTCTTTGGAAAGTGATTAAGTCGTGAGGACTCGTCTTCCCTGATGCAATTGTGCCCCTTATATGACTGGCCTGAGTGGCTACTTGGCCTCTGGGCTCTTCTGCTGTAAGAGGATGCAGCAGTAAGGCTCCATCCCAGAGGCAGGGAATGAGGAGTCTCAGATGTCAAATCTGCTGGCTCATTGATTTTTTTTTTTTTTTTTTTTTTTTTTTTTAAGCAGTCACTCAACTTTATTGCGTCAAGCAGCCGCTTATATAGAGTGTGGGGAAGGGGCGGGGAAAGAAGGCGGGGGATGAGGTGTGTGACAGGGTAGGGCCAATGGCATGGTATCACGTTGGCTGTATCTAGGTAGAGGCAGTTTCAGGCCGGGCCTTGCTGAGTCATTGCTATGCAGAAGTAGCTCGATGGATCTACTTCTAGTCAGGCTCAGGAAGTTGCACTAGGCCTCAGGCACATGGCAGGGCCCAACAATTCC
>CAUYPK010032217.1:0-21698 GCA_963574355.1 Loris lydekkerianus | reverse complement strand
GGTGGAGGGAGGGTAATGGGTGGGGCCACATCTATGGTGCATCTTAGAATGGGTACAGATGAAACTTACTCAAGGCAGAATACAAATGTCTATATACAATAGCTAAGAAAATGCCATGAAGGCTACATTGAACCGTTTGATGAGAATATTTCAGATTGTATATGAAACCAGCACATTGTACCCCTTGATTGCACTAATGTACACAGCTATGAATTAACAATAAAAAAAAAATGTAGTATCTACTATACCAATGCTTTTTAATTTCATTGTATCATATTATTATATTAGTAACTAATTCCCTTACTAGGTACCAGTTTTTACTTTTATGAAAAATATTACAATAAAAAATTATTATAACTAGGTATTTGTTTATCCTTTCCTTCATATAAATTCCAAGAGTAAAGTTGCTTGGCCCATAAGTATACAAATAGTTAAAAACTCAACATATATTATAATCCAGGAAAGTCACACTGCTCTATAAGTCCTAACTGTAATGGATGAGACTATTTCAGAATAACTAAGAATAAATTATAAGAATAAATTATAAATGTCTTACCACAAAAAAATAAGTAAGCAAGGTGATGGTTCTGTTAATCAGTTTGATTTAAGCATTCCACATTGTATAGAAAATCATCATATTATAACCCATAAATGTATACAGCAGGGGCCCTCAAACTTTTTAAACACAGGGCCAGTTCACTGTCCCTCAGACCATTGGAGGGCCAGACTATAGTTTAAAAAAAAAAACTATGAACAAATTTCTATGCACACTGCACGTATCTTATTTTTAAGTAAAAAAACAAAATGGGAACAAATACAATATTTAAAATGAAGAATAAGTAAAGTTAAATCAACAAACTTACCAGTATTTCAATGGGAACTATGGGCCTGCTTTTGGCTAATGAGATGGTCAATGTTCGGTTCCATATTTGTCACTGCTAGTCATAACAAGTGATGCAAGTGTGCATCAGTTAGTCTAGATCTGGTTGGAGATTTCAGATGTTTTATTCTGGAAAAAGTCTGTTCACAGACATAAGTGCTACCAAAGATGGTTGCCATTTTGAGTGCATGATTCCTGAGATTAGAATATGTCTCAGAGGGGAGAGATACATAGAAATTAGGAAGGCTGCTTCACTTGAATGCATCTTTCAGAGACTCACGATCTGCAGTTCAGTCAGTTCCATTTGGTAAATCGTACCCACATTTTCAATGTCAATAGAAAATGGGTTACAGAAAAGCTATATGTCCTGTTCATGGAGATGAAGCTCTTTAAATCTAAATTGGAACTCCTTTTGCAACTTTTCCAGTGAATCCACACGTTTTATTTGGGAATGCAATGAATAGATTTTCCACTAACATATTTTGAGTTGCGGGGAGATGGCAGAAATTTTCCTCCTTCACTTGTTTGATGAGAAGGCCTAATTTTACTTCAAATGCTTTCACATGTGATTGCATAACACAGATGAGCTTCCCCTTGCCTTGAAGTTGCACATTGAAATTGTTGAGTAGCTCTGTTACATCTATCCGAAAGGCAAGGTGCCATTTCCATTCTGCATCATTGAGCTCTGGTACTTGTTTTTTGAAAGCAGAAAAGCTGTAATCTGTGGAAGTAGGTCATAGAAATGTTTCAAAATTCTCCCTCAACTCAGCCAATGGACTTCTGTGTGGTACAGAACGTCTTCACAGGCAACATTTAGCTCAGACAGAAATTCCTGAAATTGTCTGTGGTTTAGTGCATTACCTCTAATGAAGTTAACACAAGATATGACAGTTTTCATAATAGAGTCCCACTTCAGTGATTTACTACACGGCGCTTTTTGGTGGGTGAGGCAGTGTATGGCTATTGGATGAGAATGTTTATGTTTGTCCATCTCTTGGTTAATGCAAGCTATTTCTCCTTTCTTAGACCCCACCATGCTAGGAGCACCATCGCAGTCACATTGGCTAGTTTTGCCCAGTGCAGCTCCAAACTATTAGATATCCTCTCCTGTAGTTGTTCCTTTGATGTTTTGCATTGCAGCAAGCTCTTCTGTGACTTCGAAATAGTCATTCGTACCATGCAGCAAGCTCTTCTGTGACTTTGAAATAGTCATTCGTACCACGAATAAAAATTAGAAGTCGTGCAGAATCATGAACATCATTACTTTCGTCAAGTGCCAAGGAAAAATAGGAAAGGTTTTTTGCAGAGTTTTGCAAATGCTAATGCAAATTGTCTCCCATTTCTTCAATCCTTCATGTAATTGAGGGTCCTGAAAGACTCACTGTACTAAATAAATCAGCCTTCTCTGCACACATCTCTTTGGCAACAGAAGGCATTCTTTAACAAATTCTCCCTCCATGAATGGTCTGCCAGTGCATGCTATTATCTTGGCAACTTGAAAACTTGCTCACAGTGATGAAGTATTTAACTGTTTCTGTTTCACAAAAGTGTTTTGCTGAGTTGTCAGTGTATATTTCAGTTTTAATATTTTATCTTTTCTCACTTCTCCAACCAAACTATCATATTTATCTTTATGTTGAGTTTGATAATGTCGACACAAATTGTATTCTTTGAACACAGGCGCTATATTCTGGCATATCAAACACACAGCTCTTTCTATGTACTGCATATAAGGTAATCATAAGTCCACTGTTCTTTGAATATCCTACACTCCGAGTCAATTTTTCTCTTTCTTGATATGATTGTTTCCTAGGGATTCAAAATTGCTATTAGTAAAATAGCAATATATATATATGTATATATATATATATATATATATGTATATATACTGCACTCCAAAAACAATATACCAGCAATAACTTTGCCCACACAGAGACATACAGACTGCACTGCCCATCAATGCAGTCTGATCAGTGCTCATCAATGCAGTCTGATCAGTGCCCATCAATGCAGCCTTGCCAGTCCACATCATTTCAGCCTTGCCAGTGCCCATATGGTGGAACTCCGCTTTTACCTCAGGTTCACACTGGTGTGGTGCAGGAACAGGCACGATTATGGAGCTGGTTCCTCCACCACCTTTCCAGTTCACACTACTCTGTGTGAACCACACTGTGATCTGTGAACTCGCACAGGAATCTGATCACATGGGTGAGAAGACCACTGCAGGAAAAAAGAAGGCACGTATGCCTTTTTTCTTCCAAATCTTACAAGGATATGGCTGAACTCGCACTGCTCAGAGATCGTAACAGTGTGAACCGGGGCTTACACAAGCACACAACATACAACATCATACACAACTGAATAGCAATCAGAATATAAATGCACTTACTGTCATTTAAATTGGGTTTCCTACTCCTCGGCTGTCTGCAGATCCGGATTAAGTTCCCATGGGGCCCAAGGCAGATTACCAGTTTGGGGCCCCCATGCAATAACATTGAGCACTGACCATTTGCATTAACACTAACTGCTGACAATTTGTGATAACACTGACTGCTGACAATTTGTATTAATACTGAGCAGTAACAATTTGCATTAACACTGAGCACTTAACAATTATCATAACTACTGAGCACTGACTATTTGCATTACCTCTGACCATTGACAGTTTGCATTAGCATTGAGCACTATTTGCATTATCACTGTGATGCAACCCCCCCTCGAACCTACCCGCAACCACCAAACCCACTTAACGATCCAAGGCTTTCCTAACTTCAAAAAAGGCTCTTATAACTTCAAAAAAAGGTGCCCCCTATCTGAAAAAAAAAAAAAAAACCTCCTAACTTAAGAAAATAAAGCCCCCCCCTTAACTGCAAAAAAAGGCCCTACTAACTGCAAAATGAAAAAAGAAAAAAAGGGCCTCCTACCTTTAAAAAAAAAAAAAAAAAAAGCGTAACTTGTTCTTACCTCGGTCCTAAGGCAGCAGCAGGCTTTGCATAGGCAACCTGGTGACTCCTCCAATTACACCAGAGACTGAGAGGAGGAGTCGGAGAGTCAGAGAGAAGGAACGAGTCAGACAGTAGAAGGGGTGTCGGAGAGTGTGGGGCACATTCCACACATGAGCACTGTGGCCCGGGACAAGTCGGCTACTAAGCAGGACCGGCAGCTGTGGCAAAAACACCCCACGGGCTGGATAAATGTCCTCTGCAGGCCACATGTGGCCTGCGGGCTGTAGTTTAAGGATCCCTGCTTGAGATCTTACATCAGAAAATAGATAAATAATATATTTTATAGGTTTATTTATGAAAAAGAGCATTACAGTGGCGTAGCAGAATTACTGGAAATTTGGGACATATAATTAATGGATTCGCCTTACCACTAAAAGAAGAGCACGAGATTTTCTTGTTGAAGGTGTTACCACCTTTGCACAAGTGAAATGTTGGAGTGTCTACCATCCCCAGCTGGGGTACTGTGTAGTGCAGGCTTTAGAAAAGGGCAGCACCCTCACTGAACTAGTGGTGATGGCACTTCTCAAGTACTGGCCAAAGACTCATGGTCCAAAGGAAGTCATGTTCTTAAATCAATTAGAAGAGATTTTAGATGTAATTGAGCCATCAGAATTCATGAAGATCATGGAGCCTTTTTTCTGGCATGTAGCCCAGTGTAGCTCCAGTCCACACTTCCAGCAGCAGCCATGAACTTCTGTCTTTCAGGTGGCAGAGCAGGCACTGTATTACTGGAAGATTTTGAGTACATCATGAGCTTAATCAGTGACAGCGCAGCCAAGATTCTGCCCATCATGTTCCCATCCTTGTACCGAAACTCGAAGACCCATTGGAATAAGACAATACCTGGCTTGATATACAACACCCTGAAACTCTTCATGAAGATGAACCAAAAACTATTTGATGACTGCACTCAACAGTTAAAAGCAGAAAAACTGAAAGAGAAGCTAAAAATGAAAGAACGAGAAGAAGCATGGGTTAAAATAGAAAATCTAACCAAAGCCAATCCCCAGGTACTAAAATAGAGAGTAACATGAAAATGTCCAGGGTGTTACTTGAATGTTTTTCTAAGCTAGGAATACATCTTCATCATGGAAAGAGGGGAGATGAGTTTCACTAACATTGTATATGAAAATGTCTACAATAAAAAATACTTTTCAACTTTGTAAAATAAATAAATAAATATATCATGATTCTATAAGGTGCTAACATTAGGCGGCACCTGTAGCTCATTGGGTAGGATGCTGGCCACATGCATCTGGGCTGGCAGGTTCGAGCCCAGCCTGGGCCAGCTAAAACCACAAAGACAACTGCAACCAAAAAATAGCCAGGTGTTGTGGCAGGCGCCTGTAATCCCAGCTACTTGGGAGGCTGAGGCAAGAGAATCTCTTAAGCCCAAGAGTTGGAGGTTGCTGTGAGCTGTGATGCCCTAGCACCCTATTCAGAGCGACAGCTTGAGAATCTTTCTCAAAAAAAAAAAAAAGATGCCAACATTAAGGCAGTCTGGGTACAGCTCCTCTGTAAATCTAACATTATTTCAAAGTAAAGTTGCTTTTGTTTTTGTTTTACTTAAATTATGCTTGTCCTTCTGGAAAATTTATATCCTAAAGATAATCTTCCCTAGAAAACTACTTCTGCCTTCTTAAATCCAAGAGATTCTCTTGTCCCACAAGGTGGAGTCCATCGAGTTCTAGATTTTCTGGGCTAGAGACTTGGTGCAGGTGGAGAAATGTGTGGATGAAGGAGGCTGTGTGTGTTTAACCAGGGCCATACGGAGGACCGTAAAGATGAAGTGTGAAGTCATAGACCCTGTGACAAGAGGTCAGGCCTGAAGAATCAGAGAACTGAGTGGACTTCCTTTTGGAATTGATAGACGGAGCAGTTTTATGACGTGAAAGAGGCATTCGTGAATGTTTTGTCAAAAATATAATGGTTGAAAACAAATTTTGTGAATAGTCAAAAAGTTACCCTAATCAATTAGAACGTAATGCATGGCTATTGAAATGCAAAAAAGACAAGTAAAGTTAAGACATATATTAGTAACCCCCGCTAGCTGGGAAAGGGAGCCTTATACAGCCAAAGATAAGGATGATTGAGAATTTGTATGGTTAGTATATGTCTAGGTAACCCTATAGAATATATGACCCAGCAAGCTTACGTGGGTAACCCCCAGAGTGCAAAATAGGTTAGTACCAACACCAATGGCTAAAAAGATTACCAGTCCTCAAGAGGAGTCAAGTAAGAAATGTCCATTTTCCTTAAGTACTACATTTCACAGTTGTTATCTTTGACATTTTCACTTTGACACTTCTTGGTTTTTGTTGGTTTGTTTTTTACTGTGAAAGGACATCCTCTTTCTTTCAAATGCACATTTTGGCTTGTGATTATATCTTTACAAAAAAAGTTTTTTTAAGAGCAATTTTCGTGAAACCATGAACAAATCAAAAATTTGTGTTATTTTTGAACATGAGTTCCATTGTTGCAGGGCAACAAGTGTTTAGGAAGGATATGGTTAATGAATGCACGGTACATCGACGGTTCGAAATGTTCTATTCTGGTGATTTCAGTCTGGAAAATGAGCTACAGAGATAACCTAAGTCCAAGGTAGATTATGATGAGCCGAAAGCTGTAGTGGAAGCAAATCTGTAGTCCATCTAAACCTACCTATGAATTAGCAACAAGGTTTGGTGTTACTATTCCAACAATATTGGACCATTTGAAGCAAATCAGCAAGGTAAGGAAGCTAGATAGATGGGTTCCAAATGAATTAAATGAGCATTAAAAGAAAAATCATCTCAAATATTGCCTTTCTTTGCTGTTACGACACAAAAGTGAACCATTTCTATATTGTATTGTTACATGTGATGAAATGGATTCTTTTTGACCATTGCAAGGGTTCAGCACAATGGTTGGATAGAGACAAGTGCCAAACCACAGTCCAAAATCCAATATTCATCAAAAGAAGGTAATGGAGCTTGTTTGTTGGTCCAGCACTGGTATTATCCACTATGGCTTCATGAAACCTGGTCAATTACAGCAGATGTTGACTGCAGCCCACTGCATGACATGGTAAGGAAGCTTGTGTTTAAGCAGCTGAGATTGGTCCATAGAGACAGGCCACTCCTCTTGCAGGACAATGACCAACCACTTGTCGTACAAACAACACTGCTCAAACTGTAGAAGCTGGACTTGAAAACGCTCTTCATCCAGCATATTCACCAGACCTTCCACCAACTGACCACCACTTCTTCCAGGCTTTGGACCACTTCTTGCAAGGAAAAGTATTAAATTCTCAACAAGTTCTGGAAAACATCTTTCATGATTTCATCGCCACTTGCTCTCCAGGCTTCTTCACTGCTGACATCAACAAGCTACTGTTCAGATGGCAAAACTGGAAGGGGCTGAAACATGTTTTTCTTAGTAAAGTACCAGAAGAATGTAAAAGCAAGTATCCAGTGTACTCAATACTAGTATAAAACCAAAGTATAAACAAAAATACGCCCATGCTATGGAAAAACCCAAGTTCTAGTGAGAGGAAGAAGGGAAAGGGGAAAGGAGAGGAGGGTGTATGTTTGGCAAGTTCCCACCTAAGGTGAACACCCCCGTGAAGGCCTCAGCTACAGCTTGAGCTTTATCTAAATGCGAACAATGTAACCTAATCATTTGTGCCTCATATTAATCCGAAAATTTTTAAAAGATGACAAAACTGTTGATAGTTTAGATGCATACTCTGATTAATTGTATTGATAGTTTAGGTGCATACTCTGATTAATTGTACCACTTCTTGCTTGAGATATAATAAACTAAAAGATTCAAAATTGGACGTTTCATATTTAATGACCTAACAAATGGACCCCACCCCCAGCTACTAACGGACATACTTTAATTAGTTACATCTGTGCCTGAGATAACTGTTTATAATTATCAGTCACTCCTAATGGTTCTTGATAATTTGGAATCAAACAGCCCCATAGTTACTGTAAACTTTATTGAATCAGTAGTCTGGCTGCAATTTTTGTTTAATTCCCTGTTATGTAACTGACACCCAAATAAGGACTATTTCCTAATATGAGTAGGCAGAGTCAGTGATAAACAAGCAAAAAGTTTTACTTTTTTTATTGTGAGTATCTAAGATGTTAGCAGATGGAGTATTTAATGAAATAGTGTTTCTTTTAGACAGACTTCTTCTGCCACGGCATATTTGACCTATACCAGTGATCAGCAGACTTTTCCTATAAAGGATCAAATGGTAAATATTTTTGGCCTTGTAGCCACAAATGATCTCTGTTGTATATTTTATTGCTTTTTGTTTTTTTAAACAATCCTTTGAAAATGTAAATATTCTCTGTGGCCTTCACAATGTTTTCATGCTTTTGTGGTAGTGGCTGAAGTTTGTACACTTGATCTGAAATGAAGTTTCCAATTGGCAAAAGTTGTGTAATTTATAAGATAATAGATGCATAGTTGATCCCTTATTGCAAGTATTTTGGCACATTCACTAAAGATATTCTCTATAGCGTGGTGCCTGTGGCTCAAAGGAGTAGGGCGCCAGCCCCATATACTGCAGTGGTGGTTTCAAACCTAGCCGTGGCCAAAAACTGCAAAAAAAAGAAAAAGATATTCTCTATAAATATGATACTTGGAAAACCCCACTATACCAGAAAGTTGGCTATCCAGAAATTAAGTTATTTGTTTTCAAGTTCTAGTTAGTATTTATGTAAGACATGTTTTTTTTCTATATAGACTAATTATTAAACTTGCTTCATAATTTAATATGTAATAGTGATTTATTTTTTAAAGATTGATTTAATTAACTCACAAACTGCCTCCTGTGTATATAAGTTTGTCGCTGCTTTCTCTTATAAATTGATGCTAAATGTACGTTCTTGATTTCATTTTACAAATATGTGACAGGTTTTGTTTTGGGTTTTGGTTTTTCTGAGACCACAGAGTCTCACTCTGTTGCCCTGGGTAGGGTGCTCTTCTGTCACAGCTCACAGCAACCTCAAACTCCTGGGCTCAAGGGATCCTCTTGCCTCAGCCTCCCGAGTGGTGGGACTACAAGTGCCCTCCACAATGCCCAGTTAGTTTTTCTGTTTTTAGTAGAGTCGGGGTCTTGCTCTTGCTGAGGCTGTTCTTGAACTTCTGAGCTCAGGCACTCCGCCTGACTTGGCCTCCCACAATATGTATTAGAGTTCCTCTGGTTTTCTGTTTTGTTACGGTGTTTCACTGTTTCTGCCCCAAATCTATCCTCCACTAGACCTGAGCATTGGCTTTTATGCTACTAAGCCATTCTTAGGATCACTAGAAAAAAAAAAATCCTCATCTTCCTAAAGAGCTAAGTGGTTGCATGATATGCCATGGGTTTTAGGGATATACTCTGCCTGCTTGCCACAGTTTTCCTATGCATGAACTTAACACATTTAAAGATTTGAACTTTGTTTCTTCTCTTTGTAGGTTGAATAATAGTCCCTCAAATAATTTATTACTTTCGCTTTCTAGACCTTTGTTATATTTTGTTAAATAGTGCTTAATCCAGCTAAGAGATACACCATTTTCACAGAAGGGTGTCTGATGAAAACCCATTTAATTTCTGTTTTAGCACTGGCTCTTAAATAACTTCTCATCCTTGAAACGGTTAATATTTTCTAAAATCTGTTTCAACAAGATAAATTTTGAGAGGAGCACAGACAGTAAAGTGGTAGTATATTTTTAAATCAATATTATTTAATAAACAACTGGATTAAGAGTATTTTTAGACTCAATAGAAAATTGATTTGGTTTAAAATTTAAAAAATTACTTTTCTTGTTTTGAATAAACCTTTTTTGAAAAAATATCCCTTCATAGTGCTTTTTTAAATATTTGGATTCTACAAAAATAAAACACTTTGTTAATCAAATGGTAGTTCCTTAAATTGCGTATTTTGATTCAGTTACAGTGAATTTCCTGGTGGAAATTTTATTTTCTCTTAAGCAGAATCGACTGTTGTTAATATTACCAGCTCAGCCAAAAGAGAAGGAAATTTAATGTGCATGATAAAGAGAAAATGCTGACAAGTGACTCTAAAAAGTCTCTGAAATTCAATATACAACTTCTTATGTCAGAATTACAGAAAATCTGGGTGGCGCCTGTGGCTCAGTGAGTAGGGCGCTGGCCCCATATACCAAGGGTGGTGGGTTCAAACCCGGCCCCAGCCAAACTGCAACAAAAACTAGCTGATGTTGTGGTGAGCACCCAGTCCCATCTACTCTGGAGGCTGAGGCAGGAGGATCCCCTAAGCCCAGGAGCTGGAAGTTGCTGTGAGCTGTGATGCCATAGAACTCTACCGAGGGTGACAAAGTAAGACTCTGTCTTAAAGAAAAAAAAAATTACAGAAAATTTAATTTTTATGTCTTCTATGTCTCCTGGTGTATTTTAGTGTTATTTTAAAGAATATTGGGGGTTCTGAGTTGTAGGTATATGTGACTATGTTGTCTGTATAAGCTTCCCACTCTTTCTTTTTTTTAAACGTGGGTCACCATTAGCTGCGTCGTGGATGTTATGTGAGGCCTGAGGAAGCTGGCAGGGGAGAGGTTGTGTATGTGCGCACAGGAGCCTATGAGTTTGGGCTCTTTTAACAGAGCCATTCTTCTAGGGTCTTGCAGTCAGCTGTCACACTGGTGCTTTCCTGCTTTGTTCTTGTGTGTTGCTGGATGACTGGTGACTGTCTGGACACTGGACAGGAACACTTTTAACGGCTTAGTGTGGGGGCCTCCTGGCCTCTCCTTCGCCCACATTGTGGCAGCTGCACTTGGCCTTTCGGTGGCCCTGCTAGGGAGGGAGTGTGTGCGGAGCAGTCATCCCTCAGCACGCAGTAACGGGGGATGAGCTCCTCCCAGGAAACCC
Source organism: Loris lydekkerianus (assembly GCA_963574355.1). Taxonomy (NCBI): domain Eukaryota; kingdom Metazoa; phylum Chordata; class Mammalia; order Primates; family Lorisidae; genus Loris; species Loris lydekkerianus. The sequence goes on along the minus strand of CAUYPK010032217.1, from coordinate 10,930 downwards.
CTCTGTCCAGGCCAGCCCACGTGCGAAATGTATTTCTATGCTTAGTCTTGTAACTACGACTGGGTTTGTTTTATGGGGACAGGAGAAATCGAACGCAGAAAACAACATCCTTCTATGCCTCCCTTCTTACCGGCCCTTCCTTTCGCTACTCCCACAGACTGCAGTTTCTGTCCAGAGATCACCATCATTCCACCTTTTCCCACCACCAGCACAGCCACACCAGTTGGTCAGAATGTACGCGAGGAAGAGGCTCAGGGAATAAATGGGAGGGCGCCGGCGAAGCCCGCAGCTGCCAGTCCAAAGCCACAAGGTATGTTTGGGGGGGGGGGGGGGCTGCGACTGGGCAGGGGCTTTTTTGACCAGTAAAGGTGATCCAGAAGAATGATGACCACAAAAAAGGAGTTTTAAACTATAAAAGGGAGCAATTGCGTACATCCTTTTTTTTAGAGAAGAGTCAATCCGTGAACCTTCTCAGGTAGAGTTTTGGTATTCTGCTCCTGAAACGATGCACACATTTCTCTATTAGGGTTCCTTTCATGTCCCCTAAACGGGACTGTGACCTCTGCGTACGTTGTACCTGACCTAGCCCGGGCCCTGATTTACTGTCAGTGTGATAAATGCATTTGGGACCACTGTCAAAAAGAAATGACCTTCTAGGTGTCTGAGGATCTGCGAAACACATAATTTTAAAATGGCACTGGACGTACTTAAGAAGAGTGTTCTCTGATAATGTTAAGGACCTGGGGCTGGAAAAATCTTGTGGTAAGGTCATCCACAGAAATGAAAAGTAAAAATTCCTCTGTTCAGGATTGTGTGGCCAACAAGGGGAAAGAAAAAAAATACAACAGTGGATAGCTTTGCATGTGTTATTCACTGACCATTTCCTTTTACAAAGAAACTTCCAGTGAACTGGATGTTAGGTTGGAGAGGCACAAACATATCATTTTAATGACTGAGAGCAAGGCCTTTTGAAATGGAATACATGAGCTAAACTGTGGTTTCATGTGTGATTTCTTCCTATTAAATATGCATTTGTAATGGATGCTGAACATTCAGCCAAGAAATAGTACTGGGCATTTTTAGAATTATTGTACTTTGGAAAAATCACTTTCTATTTTATCTTTTTTTTTTTTTTTTTTTGAGACAGAGTCTCATATCATCACCCTTGGTAGAGTGCTGTGGTGTCACAGCTCACAGCAACTTCAAACTCTTAGACTCAAACTATTCTCTTTTTTCAGCTTCCCAAGTAGAGGCACCTGCCACAAAACCCGGCTATTTTTTTTTGTTGTTGTTGTAGTTGTCATTGTTGTTTAGCAGGCCCAGCCTGGGTTTGAACCCACCAGCCCTGGTGTAGGGCCAGCACTAACCACTGAGCTATGGGTGCTGAGCCAATTTCTATTTTATTTTGTGTTTAGTTTGGTCTTTTTCCTATTCTTGCCAAGAAAAAAGTCTTATAGAGAATTTGTTAGAAAAGAACTGATGTTATTTTTTAAAGTATGTTTTAACAATTTTTGAAAGATAATTTTAAAATGATTTTAAAATGGAATCTTCTATATTATTATATATTAGTCTTCTTGTTCTTACTACTAGTTATGTTTATGGTGATATGGAGTATTGTTATCAAGTAAGGTCAAGTAATTGGCAATTCAAATGAATAGCCCAGGCTGGCATAGTGTCTCACGCTGGTAATCCAAGCATTTTGAGAGGCCCAGCCAAGACGATCCCCTAAGCTCAAGAGTCCAAGATCAGTCTGAGCAAGACAAAGACCCTGTCTCTACTAAAAGTGGAAAAACTAGCCAGGCATTGTGGCAGGCGCCTATAGTCCCAGCTACTCAGGAGGCTGAGGCAGGAGGATCACTTGAGCCCGGGAGTTTGAGGTTGCTGTAAGCCAGTCTGAGGCCATGGCACTCTATCCTGTTACCTGTTGTCTCAACAACAAAAAAAAAGAGTAGCCATATCATGAGCTTATAGTCTTTTCTTTTGACCATATTGCACCTTTATAACATTAGTGTGAATATCAATGTAGAATTTTTTTACTATTATTTAAGCCATTTTATTAGCAGAATACAAAATTCTATCTTGCTCATTAGACCTGAGTTGACAGGGATGAAATATGAGGTAAGAAGATAAAAAAATGGAGTTCTAGTTTATGTAATTACACAAGAGGAACTTCATTACTTAAAAAGCCCCTTTATTTTGAAGATAGGTGCATTACTCCATTGTTTTTCACAGTCAGTATACTGAGATGAATCTCAGTAGTGTCCTTTCCGAGCTGCTGTGTGCCAAAATAATATCATTCTTTAGGGAGACCATAGTTGACTTTGGCCTTGCTGTTTTGTAGTTACATTAAAGCCAATATATTGTTGTTTAAACATATATATTTAAATACACATATTTACTTCTTATCTTAAATGAGGATTAATTACAGTTTTCTAACTAAAGGAAACATCTCCAGATAGTAAATAAATTACACAGTACTTTATGCTTCCTTTTTAAAATACTTCCCTTAATTTTTTTGGCCCTTCTCTGGCATACCCATTCAACTCCCCTTTTCACCCATGACATTTTATATTGCCCTATTTCTTAGTTTGTTCAGGCTGCTGTAGCATAATGCCATAAACTGGGTAGCTTATAAACAACAGAAATTTATATCTCACCATTCTGGAGGCTGGAAGTCCATGATCAAGGTACGGTAGATTCAGTGGGGAGTAAGGGTCTGCTTTCAGGTTTGCAGATGGCCATCTGTCCAGCATAACCTTATCCAGTGAAAGGGGTGAGAGATTTCTCTGGGGCCCTTTATAAAGAACACTAATTCTGGTTCATAAGGGCTCACTTAGCTCCATGACCTAACCACCTCCCAGAAATTCCTTCTCTACCTGTGATCGGTGTGAGCATGTTACCGTGAGTTGGGAGGATCCAGACATTCATACCGTAACACCTCATCCCAACTTTATTAACACTTTTCTCATCCACTACCGGCTGACCTTACTATGTATCCAACTCAGGTTTTTCCTGCCTTTTGCTCTGCTGTATTCCCTCGCATAGCACATAGCAGGTTACCAATAAACTTGCTATATTGCCACATTTCCTCCACTCTGTTTCTGCTATTCTTCGTTTAAGACAAACGGCATACAGAGACCAGCATCCCTGAAATTAGGCTACAGCTTAGTATTGTCACATGAGCCGCCAGATTGTGTACTATTGATGGACTTACTGACCAATAGGAAGTGTTTCCTGTCTCAAGTGGAGAGAAGCTACCTTCATATATTTTTTTAAGATTTGTTGCTTTGGCTCAGAGCCAGCCACGTACACCTGAGCTGGTGGGTTCGAATCCAGCCTGAGCCCACCAATGATGGCTGCAACCAAAAAATAGCTGGGAGTTGTGGCGGGCCCCTGTAGTCCCAGCTACTTGGGAGGTGGAGGCAGGAGAATTGCTTGAGCCCAGGAGTTGGAGGTTACTGTGAACTATGATGCTATGGCAGTCTACCCAGCTTGAGGCTCTGTCTCAAAAAAAAAATTTGTTGCTTAATTTTTATTTGTTTATTTACTTACTTACCTGGGACTATGGGCACCTGCCTCAATGCCCAGGTAGTTAGAGATGGGGTCTTGCTAGGATTATAGGTGTGAGTCACAGGGTCTAGCAGAGAAGCTACTTTTGGTTTCTCCAATCTCTTAAAATTATTTCCAATGTGGTACCATGCCACTGGCCCGACCCTGTCATGCACCTCTTCCCCTGCCTTCTTTCCCCACCCCTTCTCCACAATAAAAAAACAAATTAATTAATTAATTAAAAAAAAAAAAGATTATTTGAGTGCCTGAGGCAGGGGAGAGAAGAGGGTCCAATGCGGACGTCCTTCAGCGATGCAAATCCTTTGCAGGTAAAGGGTGAAGTTGCTGTGGCACCATATTCATAATTTAATTTTAACTCGATTGAAGATACGTATTCTAGATCAGTAGTTTTAACCGGAGACAGTTTTGCCCATGTACACCGTCTTCTCCCCACCTTCCTTCCATGGGTCACTGGCTGGATCTGCAGACATTGTGGCTTGACATTACTTGTGGGCGTTGCTTCTGGCCTCTGATGAGTAGAGGGTGGGGGTGCTTCCCAGCATCCCGTATGCACAGGACATGCTACGTGCTCTCTTCACCCCTGCCCATCCCTCCACAGCAAAGATTCATACAATCTGTAACATCAATAGCGATGAGTTTAAGAAAACTTGGATCTGGATCCCAAAGAATCACATGATTCAATCTTGGGTTTTTCTTTTTCACATCGATTGCTAATGTGAACATAGTTACCTTATTTTGGAAAATCTAAAAGGAGAGTATATTATATACCTTGATTAGTAGTGATAGGTAGGGTTGTGTCTGGAACAATATTAAGGTTTATGTTTGTGTTTATTAGTTATCAAGATGTAAATATTTTTGAAGAATTATTTTTAAGGTTTAAGAAGGTTAAAGGGGTGCATTTTAGACTGGAGATTAGATAAACTTGCATTTGGATCTAAAGTGGAGCACCTAGACTCGGCACCCATAGGACAGTGGTTATGGCGTCAGCCACATGCACCAAGGCTAGCAGGTTCAAACCTGGCCCAAGCCAGCTAAACAACAGTGACAACTGCAACAAAAAAAAAACAGCCAGGTGTTGTGGTGGGTGCCTGTAGTCCCAGCTACTTGGGAGGCTGAGGCAAGAGAATTGCTGAAGCCCAAGAGTTTGAGGCTGCTGTGAGTTATGACGCCATAGCACTCTACCATGGGTGACATAGTGAGACTCTGTCTCAAAAAATAAATACATAAATAGATATAAAGTGGAGCATGCAGATTTTGAAATGGATTTGTTTGATAGTCAGAGCTTGTTTTGCCTCAGCTTCAGAAAATACCCTAAGGCCTGGGAAAACAATGGTTTATTCACTTCCTACCAATCCTATGAGTCAAAGAAATGACTGAGCAGCCTTGAACATAAGTCTTTCTTTTTGCTCACCACTTTTAATACTGGCCTGTTTCCTGTCTTGCTACACATAACTCAAAATAGCTTCCTTAGCAATTAAAGCTAATAGTTATCTCTCTTAAGAGCTTTGATCCACAACATTCTCCCATAGCTCATGATTACTTTGGTAAAGTTCACGTTGTTGCTTAATGTCTCCATTATTAAACATTTAACATTATTAAATCTAAATATTTAAGTAGCTTTATGAACTTGAGCCATATTATTGTTTGAATAATTTATGTAAATACAGAGCATTTAAGCCTATTCATTTTGCTTCTAAAGCAGCTCATGTGTAATGATTCATTCTTTTAAAAGTGTGAGTGTATAATGCATTTATATTTGGTCAGCTATTTTTCATATGTATTAAAATAACAGTCACTGAATTCTACTGATAATCACCAAACTTAAATTGGGGTTTTGTTTTTTTTTTTATTTTCAATAATCACTTTGTATACTTGTAAACTTTTTAAAATGAATTTTTGTTTTCTATTTACTATCTGTCAATTTGACTAAAGCCCATTTTATTTATTTATTCATTTTTAATTTTTAGAGGTGAGAGTTTTGCTCTGTTGCCCAGGCTCTGGGTAATCGGTAAATGTGCTGGTTCCAATTTACATACAAATTGAACTAAGAACAAACCCACAGAACCTACCTCATTGGTAACCAGGAGACTACCTGTAAAACTCTAATACAACTATTTTTCACTACCTCCTTCTAAGCGCCACTAACTTTTGCCTGAGTTTCCATAGTCATCTCTTCTTCTCCCGGCTCCTACCCTGCTTTCCCCTCTGTATCCTCAACACAGCAGCCAGAGTGAAGTTCACTTGGAAGTCAGGTCACATCTCTGCTCAGAATTCTGCTATGAGTTCTCTGCATGTGAAGTCAGAGTCCTCACAGTGGTCCACAGATGCTGAAGTTCAGTTGGAAGTCAGGTCCTGTCGTGTCACATCTCTGCTCAGAATTCTGCTATGAGTTCTCTGCATGTGAAGTCAGAGTCCTCACAGTGGTCCACAGATGCTGGATGGTCAGCACCCCATCTGACCTCAATGCCTGCTTTTGTCCCATTCCTCATTCTGCTCTGGTCACGTCGACCTCAAGACCTTAGACCTCTGTAGCTTTCACTCTAACTGGATGCTCTTCCCCCAAATAATTCCCTCATCATCTTCAAGTCTTGTTCAAATCCCAACTTGTCAAAGACACCCACTTGGAGTACCCCGTTTGATACTGAAGTCTGCCCTTCCTTGCACTCCCCATAATCTGGATCTAACTTACCTTGTTCCTTTATATCCCCCCCTTTCTCCACGCATGTACCTCCTTCTGTGATGTACTGTTTTCTTGTTATGTTTTTTGTTTTTCCGTTTGCTCACAGATGTGCTGAGGTTACCTAGAACTTAATAGATTTTCAATGAGTATTTGCTGAATTAATTAAAAAGTGAAAAAAATTAAAATCCTTTAAAATGTATAAAAATTGCTCTAAGATATATATTTTGAAAATGCTAAATTCTTAATGGTTTTCTCAGTTTATATTCACATCAGAAATTTATAAGTAAACAATGCCTCAAAGTAGATGTCTGTAATTTTTCAGTGTTCAGTTAGAGCAATAAGGTGAAATGATCAATCAGTTTTGTGAAAGAATAATTTTCCTTAACAATTGAACCTTAATATATATTTAGATGGGTTAGAAGAGATCGGCCAAAGCCAGGCACGGTGGCTCACGCCTGTAATCCCAGCACTCTGGGAGGCTAAGGTGGATTGCCTGAGCTCATGAGTTTAAGACATGCCAGAGTCAGAGTCAGAATCAGAGCGAAACCTTGTCTCTAGAAATATAGCTAGGTGGCACTCTCGGAGGCTGAGGCCACTGGATTGCCCTGAGCTCACAGGTTTGAGACCATCCTGAGCAAGAGGGAGACTCCATCTCCAAAAATAGCTGGGCGTTGTGGCAGGTGCCTGTAGTCCCAGCTACTTGGGAGCATGAGGCAAGAGAATCACCTGAGCCCAAGAGTTGAAAATTGGTGTGAGCTGTTATGTCATAGCATACTACTGAGGGTGACAAAGTGAGACTCTGTCTTAAAAAAAAAAAAAAATAGCTGGGCATTGTGCTGGGCGCCTCCAGTCCCTGCTACTTGGGAAGCTGAGGCAAGAGAATTGCTTAAGCCCAAGAGTTTGAGGTTGCTGTGAGCTGTGATGCCACGACACTCTACTGAGAGCAACATAGTGAGACTGTGTCTCAAAAAAAAAAAAAAAAAGGACCAAAATAAAGATGAGTAAGATTCCTTTCTTATCATCAAGGAATCATGGTTGGAAAATATTACAAAACAATGTAATGGATGTTGAGAAAGATATGTGAAGATTTTTAAGGCATGGTGTGAAGGCAGGGTCACATTAGGGGTGACAGGTTAATCTCAAAAAGAGTTTTTGGCTGAGGTGAGCTTTGTAGGGAGTATGGACAATTGCCAAGTAGACCAACAAGATTACAAGGCACATTCTAGGCTTGCACAAAAGCCTGGGAACCTGAGAAAAACATGGGAAGCTTATAATGAAATGTGCAATTGAGTGTTGCTGGAATCTAGCCTATGTGGGGGTGGGGAAGTAGTGATGAGGTAGGATTAAGAAGATTCCCAAGAAATCTTTTTAAAATCAAATGACTTACTATGATGGCTCTCTAGTAGACATGTTGTTTTCCTTTAGATCTAGAACTATAATAAGGTTCTTGTCAACATTATTCTGAAAGTGTTCATATCCTAGCAGAAAGTATGCAGGTGTTTTCATTCAGTGAAAAATGGTGTAGTAGACATTTTAGATTCAGAGTGTCTTTGACCTGAAAATCTCAAGTTTAACAGTGAAGTAGGGAAAGATTGTAATGGCATGCTATGCTGATGTTAGAGTGTGAAAACCAAATCTAACAATAATTTTGCTTGTTTTAAATGTCGTATTATTCATTTTCAGAATCTAAAGAAAGAAAAAAATCTAAATAAATATTTGCAATATTAAAGGAATATGTGTGGTAGATGGGCTGATCTCTGTGGGGCACCTCCCCTCAGTCCAGGGCAAAGCCAGCAGGCCATCCCTGGGGGCTATTGTTTGACAACTCCCTGCCCTATGTTCCCAGTTACCCAGCTGTTTCTTCTTTACTTGGTCTTCCTGGGGGCTTGGGATTCTTCTAATCCTATTAGAATTTCAGCACCTTTACATTTTGCATATATGTTTTGTGGTAGAGATCAATGAAAGGTTGTCTCAGTCTGCAACGGGGCGTGTGAGTCATGTGCGCCCCTTCCCCTGGCTTCCTAGACCTTGTGCGTTAAGTTGGTGTAGAGTCTCCTTATTTCCCCCAGTGTTATCTTCTCTGTCAACTCCCAGCCCAGGTCGGGGCCCACGGCAAACCCCTACAAAAGAAGATGCAGAGGAATTGGAGATTCAGCTTTTTCCCTTCTCATAATCTCTAATCCTAATAAAGACTAATAATAAACTGCGTCCTGTTGCCTATGATTACAATCTTTTTCCATTATAGAACTAATGTGGGGAAGAAAAACAACCTTTTAAAACATCAACTATTTGCCTATTATATAAAATCATGATTTCTTTAGCCCTGGATTTTAAGTTTTTTCATTTTAAAATTGATTTTTTAATTTACATTACTGTGTAAAGATCCACCAGTCCTTCCTAATTCATGATCTTGTAAGTGTAGGACGGGAAAAGTTTCTCCTCTATCCCTTCAGTATCTCCCCCTGGATAGGAGAAATCAATGGACGTAGAACAGATTGACAAGAGAAAAACATACAAGTTTTAATTATTTTTTAAAACATATCCATGGGAGTCTCCACAAGAAAAAATGAGCTCCCAAAGAAACAGTTTGAGCTGAAAGCTTATAGGCTGAATTGAACAAAGGGTAGTAAATATGAGACTATGAGAAGAAAATACAAGAATTCAGAAAATATGAGAAGACAGAAGAGCTCTTCCTCAACTGATGGGGGGTAAAGTCACTAGAAAGATGAGGTTCGTCTGACGAGGTTTGCTCAGATTTTTCTCAGCACCGACTCCCCATCTCTGTTGGGGAGTAACACTGTCACTTTTGGTATAGGAACAAGATTGTCTATCTTTTATCTTTTGCTTTCAAGGAAAAGGGAGAAGGTCAGCACACCCTTCTTGCACCTGCTGTTTTTCAAGTCCTCTTTGATTAAAATAATTCTTACGCCCAAGTGGCATTTTAGGGACATATTCATCACCCTCCATCTTCTGTCACTTACACATCATATGAGAGGGTTGTTAACTATTAGATGGGTAATTTTAAAGCCATAGTAGCAGCTAGTCTCCCGTTTTGTACCCAGGGCATCGATGTTGCTGCTTTGTCCATCAAAGCCTGAGCTCTTCTCAAATTCTTACACAGTAACAACCAGAGTCTGCGTTGTCATCCCTTACTAAAAGCTAATGAGACTGATGTCACCAGTCGCTGGTGAAAATTCATTTGATAAGTATGTACATGCACATATCCTACAAGTCTTTGATTTTTGTTGTTCCTTTGTTGTATAGAGTTGTGAATTGAAATATGGGCTCTGGGGATATGTGAGAGATAAGAGGGTCTTAAAGTAGTAACTGGGTAGAGAGAGAAGGAGACTTTGACAGATACCGTTTAGGAATAGTCAACTGGGCTCCATCAATGATTTTATAAAGGGGAGTAGGGAGTGATAGACGGAGAGAGGATTTTCCCGGTGGACTGCACATCCCTGAGCACCTGGAACTGCCTGGTGCGTAGTCAATGTTCAACATACGTTCAGTGAATGAGGGATTCTGAGATGAATGATGTCACCATTAATGGAATCGGGGAACACAGGCAGCAGCTGAAAGCGTTGCTGAAAGTTGACGAGGAGACAGATGTAAAAGAAGATAGGACTCTGTGGTACAAATCCCTGCAGGCCATCTAGATGAGAGGGAGAAAACGAATCCTTGGAGATATGAAGGATGACTAGTTTCTTTGGTTTCCCAGAAGATAAGAAATGAGGCCATGAAGAGATACTTAGTTTTAATAATTTGAACTATAAATTTCTGAGTTGCTCCTGCTGCTATTGTTCCTTCCTTTGGATACAAAGTATTAAATTGAAACATGAGATTTTGGTTTTAATAGAAATTGGATTTTTAGCATTGTAAGTGCAGAGGATAATAAACAGACTTCCCTTTGAATTCTGCATTGTATGTTCTAGGTTGTTGCTTAACTTTGAGAGTTGAAAGAATCATTTTCATTCGACTGTGTCATCATTTGAACAAAACATGTTATTTTTATTATACTATAAATGATAAAGGGACAGAATATCTTTGAAGGCAGTGTCTCTTAACACTTTAGCTGTTAATATACCGTGTTGAGATTTCTGTCATATCCATGAACCGTGTGTGCTCTTATTTAAAATATACATTTACTTCTTCCTGTATATTTTATTTATCTTCCTTACTGAATTAGGTGCCGCTTCCGTGCTTCTAAAATATCCCTGTTGACTGGGTGCCAGTGGCTTTGGCCTATAAGGGAGGCTGAGGATTGCTTAAGTTCAGGAGTTTGAGACCAGCCTGAGCAAGAGCAAGGCCCTATCTCTACTACAAATAGAAAGACTAGGTGTTATGGCGCACACCTGTAGTCCCAGCTACTTGGGAGGCTGAGGCAAGAGGATCACTTGAGCCCAGGAGTTTGAGGTTGCTGTGAGCTATGATGCCACATGGCACTCTACCCGAGGAGACAGAGTAAGACTCTGTGTTAAAAAATAAATAACTGAACCAACAAACAAACAAAAATACCTCTGCCAAGCCCCCCCCATAAAAGCATCATTAAGCTGTCTTCCCACAAATACATGGTTTTCTCAATGACACAAAAATTATTTAGGTTGTTTCAAAAGTTTTGTCCGTTTTAATGTCATGTGTTTTTGTAGCTCCATATCTCAATAAATATTTATTCTACTGTGT
>CAUYPK010032216.1:0-26578 GCA_963574355.1 Loris lydekkerianus | reverse complement strand
AGGATCACTTGAGCCCAGGAGTTGAGGTTACAGAGAGGTTTCATCCTGCCACTGAGCTCCAGCTTGGGCAACAAAGGCAAAGAGACCCTGTCCCTGCCCCCCCCCAAAAAAAATCATATTTGGGTTTGTTTACTTTATTCTTGGTTTTCTCTTACTATTTGCAGTTTTTACCTTTATCACTTCCTCCAACTCTTTGCATGTGTGTTGCCTTTTTTACTGCTCTTATTTCTAATTTCCTAAATTAAATACTTAAGTGGTTTTTTCCCTCACTTTTTTTAGTAACAAAAGAATTTATTTACTGTAAGTTATCCTCTGATTGCAGCTTTGGGTTGGGTATAAAATGTTCTCCTGAATTCTTTTTTTGATCTATATGTTAATGTTGGTTTAATTTCCAAGTATTAGTATGTATTATAGGTTAGTTTTTCTCAATGATTTTATTTATTTTTTTTTTTTTAGAGATAGAGTCTCACTTTGTCACCCTCAGTAGAGGGCCATGGCATCACAGCTCACAGCAACCTCCAGCTCTTAGGCTTAGTTGATTCTCTTTTTTTTTTTTTTTTTTTGTAGTATTTCGCCAGGGCTGGGTTTGAACCCACCACCTCCAGCATATGGGGCTGGCACTCTACTCCTTTGAGCCACAGGCGCCACCCTTAGTTGATTCTCTTGCCTCAGCCTCCCGAGTACCTGGGACTACATGTGCCTGCCACAATGCCCGGCTATTTTTTTGTTGCAGTTTGGCTGAGGCCAGGTTTGAGCCCATCACCCTCAATATATGGGGCCGGATTTGAACCCACCACCTTGAGTATGTGGGGTCCACCACCCTGAGTATTTGCTTGTTGTGAAGAGCATCCTTGATGTCTGGACTGTCCAGGGGACATAAGAGTTAGAGGCTCAGTGAGTAGGGCCCTGGCCCCATACTGAGGATGGCATGTCCAAATCCAGCCCCGGCCAAAACTGCAACAACAACAACAACAAAAATAGCCAGGCATTGTGGTGGGCACCTGTAGTCCCAGGTACTCAGGAGGCTGAGGCAAAAGAATCCCCTAAGCCCAAGAGCTGGAGGTTGCTGTGAGCTGTGATGCCATAGCACTCTACTGAGGGCAACAAAGTGAGATTCTGTCTCTAATAATAATAATAATATTCAAAACTAAAGAAATAATTTTATTTATTTATTTTTGAGATAGAGTCTCACTATGTTCTCCTGGATAGAGTGCTGTGACATCACAGCTCACAGCAACCTCAAACCCATGGGGTTTGAGGAGAATGGATAGTCTCCATTTATAGAGTAAAACTTATAACAATCTTTTCACTCTATTATTCAAATGTTCTACATCTTCTATAGCTTTAGTCTTGTGAAATATACCACTTTCTGAAAGAGATACAAGGCATCATCATTACCCAAAAGTGATTAGACTAAAGAAAAAAGAAAACAAACACGTCAAGGTTAATGACCTTGGGAGAGGGCAAAAACATTTCTCTTATCCAATATTTGCTAAAGTGTAGGTTATAATGGCAACAATGTATTAATTTTTAAAACAAATATAAACCCCATGTACTTCCACATACATATGTTATACTTGAATAAAACATTTGCGTAAAAACAATAAATTTAATGTTGACTTCTTGGAAGCATAATTTTCCTAGTAAAATTATATGATAAAATGACAAGACACCCTTCACATTTGAACTATTTCAGTTCAATACTATTATGTTTTGCAAAAGGTTATTGATGGCTTCTGCTCTCATCCTAAGGGCCTCCCTTGATCCTTTGCTATTTTCATCAGTCAGGATTACAAATGACAGAAACCTAATTTAGCAACTTAGACAAGCTAAAAGCTTATTTTTCTTACATGACAAAAAAATCTGAGGGCACACAGATGGTCTGGTGCCATTGCTCACAGGCTTGTCTCTCTGACTTCTGGCTTTGCCCTCCTGAAGCTTTCCTTGTTGTGTTCCTAAAATGCTGAATGTATCTGCCGTCATCTCATTCATGTTTCAATTCAAAGCGGGCATGACACAGGGCAAATAAGTTTGAATGAGTTTATTCTGACCCTTATTTATCAGGAAAACAATAACTTTCACAGAAGCCTCACAAGGATACTTTTTAATATTTTTCATTGGCCAAAAATCATCACATGACTATCCCTAGCTGCAAGGGAGTCTGGGAGGTGAGAAGTTTTAAACATCGTCACATCACTATCACTAGTTGCAAGGGAGTCTGGGAGGTGAGACGTTTTAAACATCATCACATGACTATCCCTAGCTGCAAGGGAGTCTGGGAGGTGAGCACATCACCATCCTGAGAAAAATTAGATTCCTGCCAGTGAGACTAGAATGAATTCTGGGTAGCAATTAACAGGTTCTATAACAATAATAAAACCATCTTCTTTTGAAATATCTCTTTTTATTTGTGCTGAAATTTCTCTCTTTCTCATTGTTTACTAATCTCACTTGGTCAGCAGCTCTGTTGTGATTCTAGCAATTTTCCAACATCATTTTTTTTTTTTTTTTTTTTTTGCTGTTATTTAATTTTTTCTTTTTATGCTTGACTCCTGTAACTCAGCAGCTGAGGCACCAGCCACGTACACTGGAGCTGGTGGGTTCAAATCCAGCCTGGGCCTGCCAAACAACAACAATGACAACTGCAACTAAAAAATAGCCGAGTGTTGTGGTGGGCACCTGTAGTCCCAGCTACTTGGGAGGCTGAAGCAAGAGAATCATTTAAGCCCAAGTGTTTGAGGTGGCTGTGAGCTGTGATGCCACAGCACTCTACCTAGGAGAACATAGTGAGACTCTATCTCAAAAATAAATAAATAAATAAATAAAATTATTTCTTTACTTTTGAATATTATTATTATTATTAGAGACAGAATCTCACTTTGTTGCCCTCAGTAGAGTGCTATGGCATCACAGCTCACAGCAACCTCCAGCTCTTGGGCTTAGGGGATTCTCTTGCCTCAGCCTCCTGAGTAGCTGGGACTACAGGCACCCACCACAATGCCTGGCTATTTTTGTTGTTGTTTTTGTTGTTGTTGTTGTTGCAGTTTTGGCCGGGGCTGGGTTTGGACATGCCATCCTCAGTATGGGGCCAGTGTCCTACTCACTGAGCCACAGGCGCCACCCTTGAATATTATTTCTAAAGCTTCATAAAATTCTATATTTTTATTTCAAAATTTATAGTTTCATTTTGTAATCAGCTTGGATTATATCATATTATGGGCTATTGCTATAATCATCAAGATGGCCATCAAAATGTTGATGCTTTAGTCCAGGATAGATGCTAACAGTACCCTGGGAGGAGTGGTTGAGTGGGAATAATTTTATAAAAGCTTAATTCATCAGTACCTGGATTCAAATGGTTAATTGTAAATCATAATCATAGCTGTAAAAATTTGAGCCAGTTACTCAACCTTTCTGATAGTTTATCAGTTATTTATTTCTTCAAAAGAAACTACTCCATGGCAGCACCAGTGGGTCAAAAGAGTAAGGTGCTGGCCCCAGGAAGTGGTGGGTTCAAACCCAGCCTTGGCAAAAAAAAAAAAAAAAAAACAAAGGAAAAGAAAAAGAAACCACTCCAAAAATTCTAAACCACCACCATTTTATTTTCTCTAATTCTGGGGAAAGGGGCAGTTTGGTTTGGGCTCAGCTGGGTGGTTCTTCTGCTGATCTTGCCTGGGGTTACTTGTGCAGTGACAGTGATCTGGCAACTCTGAGATGGCCCACCCCCATGTCTGGGGGTTGGTGCTTGGCCACAAGTCTTTGGCAGACCAGCCCAGACTTCTTCATGTGATGGAAGTGTTCCAAAAGAGAGTGAAAAACTGCAATGTCTTCTGAGCCCTAGCTCAGAAGCCACAAAAAGTCATTTGCACATTCCATTGTGAAAGCAAGTTGCACACACAGATCAGACTTAATGAATGGAAAAATGATTCTACCTCTGAAAAGGACGTGGTATAAAGTCACATGGCAATGGTCTGTGTGAACATGGGTGGGGAAATTATTATCGTCATCTTGGCAAACAGGAATAAATCATGACGCATAATTTGTGTGAAGTGCTTAGAGCCACGGCTGGCACATTCTATGGGCTCAATGTCTGTTAGTCTTTATCACCATCATCATTGTTATTGTACTAAGAACACTTTTGTTTCCCAAAGCAGCTTCTTAACTGTAGGAATTTGAATAATAGATTCAGATAATTGATCCTGTATATTAAAACCTACCATTATATTTTTATCATGCTCTTTGTATTCCTAGACTTTTGCTTTACGTGCTTACTGCCGCCACATCACTTGGTACATATACGTTTATGAAGATTTTAGTTTCTCTGTTACTTGCATTTCCGTGTTTCGTGACCTCCTGGTGCTTCCCCAGATAAAGGAAAAAATAGAGAAATAAGCTGAGCAAGGAATAAAAACAGGTTAGCTAGTTTACTTTTAAACCAGCAGCTAAATTACTTATCTGAGCAGTTTCTGCCTTTGCTAGGATCCTGGCCTGTAAGAGTTATGGCTTACAAACACCACTGCTGGGTCTGTAAACACTCTGAAGTAGAGAATGGTCCTAGAGGAAGCTAGTGGAAGGCCTGTTGGTGGGGAGCATCAACCAGGCCATCACCTGCCCAGTCAACAGGCAAAGCAAATACCCATGGTGGGGATTTGTATTATGACCAGGGCAGAGATCAAGGGAACGGCTTGAGCCCTGAGATAAGGGCAGAAGGGTTTGTAACCTTATCATAAAGAAGACTCCTTTGGGTGGAGATCAGAGGAAAATTCTTCTGTCCCACCAAGTCTTCAAAGGAGCCTGACACTATCAGGACATCTGCTACACAGAGAACTAGGTGGGTTTAACCTCCCCAAGGAATCTGTGTGTGACCACAGATAGGAGGCTGCCCCCACCACAAGGCTCGGGTTTTGGATTTCTCAAGGCTGCTCAGACCCTTAAAGTTAACGATTATAGGTAGAATAAGAGCTAACACGCTTACTCAGAGAAACTGCTGATGTTTTGTTCCCTTCCTCAGTTTACCCTCTGGGCTAAATGAGACAACAGCCTTCAATAAAAGCTGGGTAGAACAAACACTCAGGGCCACTTGCTGGAACTCCACAAGCGAGCGGTGGTCCTCTGTGTTTCCACCGTTGAAAACTCTAGTCTGCCTGTAATGTCTTTTTATCTCTCCGCACTGTTAACTTTCAGCCAACTCCACAGGTCTTAAAGGACCCTGTCCTGGGGCAGGACCCCGGCACCTCCCCACTTACCATCATACTTCTCTTTATTTGCATTATTCCAGTATCTCCTTGATCAATGATTAATTTTCAACCTTTTACTGTATATTGTAGATGCGTCTTGTATAAACAAAATCAACTTTAATTTTCCTTTTCTTTTTCCAATTTGGTAGGAAAATGCATAGTTTATTATGGCAGATGATATATGTTGGGTTTCTTTATTTCTTCACTCTTACTGAATATTTACTAATTTTGTAATGTTTTTCTTTATGCTTACTAAATTATTGTTACTTTCCCTTTCACATTTACCAACCATAAGCTCAAGTTTCTCATCATTTTTCTCCCTTATTAATACAGAAATTCCATTATGCTTTTCACTTCCACTAGTGGCTGCCTTTCCATCCCTAACAATCACAGGAAGCTGTATTTCTTTTTCTTTTTTGAGACAGAGTCTCACTATGTCGCCCTCAGTAGAATGTCGTAGCATCACAGCTCACAGCAACCTCAAACTCTTGGGCTTAAGCGATTCTCTTGCCTCAGCCTCTCAAGTAGCTGGGACTACAGGCGCCTGCCACAACACCTGGCTATTTTTGTTGTTGTGGTGGTTGTCATTGTTGTTTAGCAGGCCCGGGCTGGGTTCGAACCCTCCAGCCTCGATGCATGCGGCTGGCGCTGTAACCACTGTGTTACAGGTGCCGAGCTAGAAAGAGTATTTCTTTACAGACTATAGTATTTATCTGTTTTAGTGAACAAATCACCCCAAAACATAGCAGCTTAACAACAACAACAAAACCCAGATATTTGTTACCTCACAGTTTCTGTGGACCAGGAGTCCAGGGGGAGCTTATCTGGATGGTTCTGGCTGGG
Organism: Loris lydekkerianus; assembly: GCA_963574355.1. Classification (NCBI taxonomy): domain Eukaryota; kingdom Metazoa; phylum Chordata; class Mammalia; order Primates; family Lorisidae; genus Loris; species Loris lydekkerianus. Next base: position 20,498 of record CAUYPK010032216.1, on the reverse strand, counting down.
GTCTCTCATGAGGCTGAAAGCAAGTGTCAGCTCAGGCTGCAGTCAACACTTACTGAGCTGGAGGATCCTCTTCCAAGGTCACTCACGTGGCTGTTAGCCGGGGGCTTCAGTCCGTTGTCTCGTGGTTTTCCACAGGGCTTCTCATGACACAAGTTCCTTAGCAGAGAGAAAGAGGGAGAGAGAGAGAGGATGTCCTGGGGTCTTATTTTTTAAATTTCAGATTAATATGAGGTACAAATGATTAAGTTACATTGCTTATGTTTCTGAGGCAAAGCTCCCGTTGTGGTTGAGCCCTCCCCCAGGACGTGTGCCACGTACCCTAACATTGTACCCATTAGGTGAGAGCACACCAATCCCCACCCTCCTCTCTCCTCCTTCTTGAATTCAGTTGTATTTTTCTCTTGTGTGGGCATGTAATTTTTTATCTATTGGTTTCATATTAGTATTGAGTACATTGGATACTTGCTTTTCCATTCTTGTGATACTTTACTAAGAAGAATTTTCTTCAACTCCATCCAGGTAAATACAAAAGATATGAAGTCTCCATCTTTCTTTTTTTTTTTTGAGACAGAGTCTCACCCTATCGCCCTCAGTAGAGTGCAGTGGCATCACAGGCCACAGCAACCTCCAATTCCTGGGCTTAGGCGATTCTCTTGTCTCAGCCTCCCAAGCAGCATTGTTTTTTGTGGCAGTTTGTCCAGGCCAGGTTTGAACCCACCACCTTTGATATATGGGGCTGGCGACCCCACCCACTGAGCCACAGGCACCACCCAAGTCTCTGTCTTTTTATAGCTGACTAGTACTCCATGGCATACATATACCACAGTTTATTAATCCATTCATGGGTTGATGAGCACTTGGGGAGAATCCCACATCTCAGTAATTCTTTTTTTTTTGAAACAAGATCTCAAGCTGTCCTGTAGGTAAAGTGCTGTGGCATCATCATAGCTCACAGCAGCCTCCAACGCTTGGGCTCAAGCTATCCTCTTGCCTCAGTTTTTTCTATTTTTAGTAGAGACAGGGTCTTACTTTTTGCTCAGGCTGGTCTTGAACTCAAACAATCCACCCACCTTGGCCTCCCAGAGTGCTAGGATTACAGATATGAGCCACCTCGCCTGGCCAATGTCTTAGCGATTCTGAGTTGAGCTGCAATAAACATTCTAGTGCAAATGATTTTTTTTTTTTTCTTCTGAGTAGATACCTAGTAATGGGATTGCAGGATCAAATGGAAGGTCTGCTTTTAGTTCTTTGAGGATTGACTCTCCCTGGATAGATTTAAATTCAAGACAGCAAACAATAAAAATTCTAGAAGAATGTGCGGGAAAATCTCTTGACACTATTGGCCTGGGAAAAGAATTAATGAAGAAGAGCTCCTTGGCAATTGCAGCGACGTTTGTAGCCTTTTATACTGACCCTTCGTGACACCTCATGGTTATTTTAGATTAGATTGGTTAGCAGTGAGTCACCAGGTCCCTCTCACACTCCTAGGCAGGCAAAAAATGAAGGCCCACCTCTTGAAGGGAAGATCATCAAAGAATTTGTGGATGTATTTTTCAAACCACCACATAGATGTATCAATTTCAAATACCCATGCCCTCCCACAAGATGTGCTTCTTACCTTGGAAGCTGAAAGCCCTCTTGTAATCGTCTTCCTGTCTCTCCCCCTGGTGATTTCTCATCCTGTTCCTCACTCCCAGTGTCTGGGGTCATTCCAAATTCAATCTTGAGGTCTTCATTTGGCTTCCCTTAATGTGCCCCATTTCATCTGGTTTGGGCTGTAGCATTTCTCCAGCATTTTCCCCAGACAGGATATAAGACTTTACATGGGTTAAAACCTCTTCCCATTGCCCCAGTATATGAATGATATCGAGTGCGTATATAGCATTCTCAGGTCACTGTACTTGTCCCTGAAATCACTGTTCCACTGGTCTCCCAACTTCCAGGGGAGGTTCCACCATACTTGTCCCTAAATCACTGTGCTTGGCAGACAAGAAAACCAATACTGACCCGACTTTCCTTTCCTTTGTAACGAACCCTCCTTTTCATCTGGACGTTTATAGCTGAGCAATGTCTAAGAATATGTCTTTTTAATTAATCCTTCCTGGAACTCTATCTGCCCCTTTCATCAAAGCTTTCTTAGGCTCAGAAAAAGGTTTTTAATTAGGAGGTGGCCCTATGGCACATGCCTGTAATCCCAGCTGCTCAAGAGGCTGAGACAAGAGGATCATTTGAGCCCAGAGCTTAAGGCTATGGTAGACTGTCATTGCACCTGTTTATAAACACGGGCCTGCAGCCTGGGCAACATAGTGAGACCCCATCTCTGAAAAGGCAAAGAGAAAATAAAATGTTTAATTAACTTATTTCGTTAATTTTCCCTTTTACATCTTTTTTTTTTCTCCTTTGAACGTTAGATCTCTGGGATTTGACTTCCAAACCTTTTTTTGACTTAGGACTGCAGATTTTCTCCTATTTGAATTCCCAGGATATCAACTTATTTCTCAGCCGTGATCATTCTCTTCCTGAGTCCATCAGTTGAATTTTTAAATCCAAGAAACAATTTTTTTTTTTTTTTTTTAGTTCTTGACGGTCTTCCCCCAGCTCCTGTCACTGCCCATCTTCTCCCTGAGAAGTCTTACAGTTGTGGTAAAGTTCTAATCCTTCCCTGTAGTACCTACTATTCTGGTTTTTCAACTTGGACTTCTTCCCTTAGGTTCCTGAGTTTTCCCAGATGATGTGTCCATATTCCTGGCTTTCCACAGCTGGAGGTTCTCTGCACACCCATGTGAGTCAGGCTGCTGGCATCTCCCAGGCAGCTGCAAACCAGCACCAGACTGGTAGAGTTCTGGCCCTTATGGTTTGGCAGTGAGCAAACTGGTCAATTGAGACCCTTCTCCTGAATGCTGGAGGTGTCTTTCCAGGCTACAGCCCACCGGGTTTCTTGAACCCAGCAGTGATACACAGAATGTCGACTTCTCTTTTCTGGAGGGCCAGGGACACAGGAAAAGGGAGCAGAGAGGCTCCCACCTGGGGGCGTGAGGAGGGGCGAACTGCTGCTTCTCCTGCTCTCTGCTGCCAGCCAGCCCTCCTTGGTGCTTTGCAGGAGGGGAGGGGAGAAAGGGCCACACCCCAGTTCTGGGTGTGTGTTGGGATGTAACCAGGAAGGCAGGAATTCCACAGGGGCTAGAGATCTGAACCAGAGGGCCTTGGGCATGTTACAATTGCCTGGGAGCTTCTAAGATAAATGAAACTCAGACCACACTCCAGATCAATTAAATCTGAATCTCTAGAGGTGGGAGCTTCAACATTAGTATTTTAAAAGCTTACAGGTGGGGCCCAGCACAGTGGCTCACCCCTGTAATTCTAGCACTCCAGGAAGCTGAGAAGGGTGGATTGCCTGAGCTCACGGGTTCAAAAACAGCCTGAGCAAGAGCAAGACCCCTTCTCATCTCTAAAATTAGCCAGTTGTGGCAGGTGCCTATAATACCAGCTACTTGGGAGATTGGGGCAAGAGAATTGCTTGACCCCAAGAGTTTGAGGTTGCTGTGAGCTGTGATGCCAAGGCACTCTACCAAGGGTGACAAAGCAAGATTCTGTCTCAAAAACAACAACAAATTGCAGGTGGTAACTGGGTATGGTGGCCCAGGCCTGAAATCTCAGCACTCTGGGAGGCAGAGGTTGGTAGGTTACTTGAGCTCAGGAGTTGGAGACCAGCCTGAGCAAGAATGAGACCTCATCTCTACTAAAAACAGAAAAACTAGCCTGACATTATTTCAGGCACCTGTAGTGCCAGCTACTCAGGAGGCTGAGGCAGGAGGATCGCCTGAGTCCAAAGTTTGAGGTTGCTGTGAGCTATGACACCACAGCACTCTACCTGGGGCAACAGAGTAAGATTCTGACTCAAAAAGAAAATGAAACAAAGAATAACTTGCAAGTGGTCCCTGTTAGTATAGAAGTAAGAAGAAAAGAAACTCACAGGTAGGCCAGGCACTGTGGCTCACACCTGTAATCTTAGCACTCAGAGGGGAGGTCAAGGCAGGTGGATTTCCTGAACTCACTGGTTCGAGACCAGCCTGAGCAAGAGAAAGACCCCCCCCCATCTCTAAAAACAGCCGGGTATTGTGGCAGGAGCCTGTAGTCCCAGCTACTCAGGAGGTAGAGGCAGGAGGATTGCTTGAGCCCAAGAGTTTGAAGTTGCTGTAAGCTGTGACACCACAGCACTCTACCGAGGGTGACAAAGTGAGACTCTGTCTCAAAAAAAAAGAAAAGAGGGCAGCGCTGTAGCTCAAGGAGTAGGGCGCCGGTCCCATATGGCGGAGGTGGCAGGTTCAAACCTAGCTCTGGTCAAAAACCACAAAAAAAAGAAAAGAAAAAGAAAAAAAAAAAAAGAAAGAAACTCACAGATGGACTCTTCTGGGCAGCTAGGGAAAGAACCACTGGCCTGGGAAGGTTGTTTGAAACAGTCTTACCTAGGTCTTGAAGGTGGTGTGTCCACCTCCCTTTCCCATCTATTTGTGTGTCTCTGAAGTCACTAATCAGATCTTATTTTTTCTGTATCTCAGCACCTAGCACAGTGCCTGACACATAAACACCAATATGTAAATGAATGAAGGAATCTATATTTTAACATAATTATAAAACTATAGTACTTAAAAGGCCCTCCAGCCCATCTGGTCAGGAAGACCATGCGTACACTTGGCAGATGGTGAAACCAAGACTCAGTGAATAATAGGAACTCTCTAAAAGTCCTACCTCCTGGAATCCAGGCCTGAAGGCTGCCAGGAGGCCTGGATATCCTGACATTTTGCTTGTCTTATTTTTGATCTATTTTATGTTCTTTACAGGCCTGTGCATATGTGAGGAGTAGAGGCCGTGGAACACACGATTTGCTAAATCTTCCTCCCCTCCTGCCCCAGTCTGGTCTCCACTCCCTGCACCTTCGGGGCACCCTTTGCAGGGTACAATCGCCAGGGTAGGAAAGGTCTGTCACCAGGCAAGGTCACTGAGTCACATGCTGCTGCTCACTTGTCCTGGGGTAACAACACTGCAACTTCTCTTGGGGAACCATCCCACACTGTCAGGGCACCTTCCTCCGTTTCTCTCTGTCCTAGCACATTACTCGGCCTAGCCAATTAGTTTATTCCACCTGTGACATGGTGATTGGTTCAGGAATAGGCAGGTAACCAAAGTGTATCCAATCAGAGCCAGTCCTGGGACTATTGTGCTTATAGTGGGAATAAATCTTCCCCCTTTCACGGGAATTTCCTCTTTGTAAAGATAACCTATGCCTGGGCACTGGGGCTGCAAACAGGAGAGGGTTTGCTGGGTAATGAAATCAATAGAGTAGAAAGTAAAGCCAAAACACAGACAGGGTGGGGGGAGGCATGTTGGGGGGAAAAGGAGAGGAAGAGAGAGAGATGGTTCCAGAAGCATGCTGATCTCACCCACAGGCGTGATGGTCGTCAGAGGGACCCATCCTTCCCTGCTTAGATGCTTCCCTCTACTCTGAAGAACAGAGGGCGTAGTCAAGGAGACCCGAACACACTGTGCTGGCAGGAATGTGAGCTACTTGTAAGCATCATTTAAAGTTAAATAATTAAAACTTATTTTCACCTGCATATAAGCTACATGACTGTGATGGTGGAGTATGTCCTGGTCCATCCTCTTTTGGCAGGAGATGGATTTCAATTGTCTTAAACACACAGGCCACTTACTGACTCACCTGTCCTACTACAGAGAGGAAGGTTCACCTCCGTCCTCAGGAACAGCTAGAGGCAGAGATTAGCACACCATGGAGGTGTCCTGGGCTTCCTCTTTCGTCTTTGCAGGTCAGATTCATTCCACTAAGGACTGCAGGGAATGTGGCTTCCGGCAGTCCCAACTTACCTCCTCACGGCCTTATAGCCAGAAAGAACAAAAGTCTTACCCCTCTAACTCCACTGAAAAAGTCCTGGAGAGAATTCTGACTGGCCCAGACTGTGGTCACATGTTCAGACATGTGGCCAAGGCCAAAAGGAAGATTGGTCTCCAGGGGACCCCAGCGGCCAGTCTCAATTGTGTCTACCTGGACAGGATAGCAGAGGGAAGGAAGGGAGAACTCTTGGGTGGAGAGAAGGCAACTCTGTCCCCAGCATAGCCAGCGTGGTGTCAAATCAAATAGTGCCCAGGACATGGAATTTCCTGAGTCTCAGAATTGGGTTCCAATGTGAGATTCTTTCCCACCAGGTGGGGGGACTGAAGGCACTGTTAGGATGAGGGTAGGGAGCCCCAGGAGAAAGCTGGCTTGCCTTTGAATTATGCAGAGTGAAAATAAATAAATAAATAAATAAAAAATAAAAAAGAATTATGCAGAGTGGAGTGTCATGGTGGCTTTGATGGCATTTAATTATTTGGCACTTTTAATTAATATTTAAACGCTAAATACAGACTCAGAGGCGACTTAGTGGACATCACATCTCGATAGCCATTAGTCACTCAACAGTCCTCAGAATGGAGCCCCTTTAGCCTTGGTCTCTCCCCTTCTGCATGAAGGACTCCAGGAGATACTCAGGGAGCACCTTCAGCTCATTGCCAACCAAGGCCACGCTGGGTTCTACTGTTTCAGAACATCAGTGAACGCAGGCCTCTGCAGCTGCCCCAGGGCTAGCTCACGTGGGGTTGGAATCAGCAAGAGCCCATTTCCTGGGTGGCAAAATCCACTCTGATCTACACACACACCTGTCACCCCTCTGTCCAAAAACTTCCCCAGTGCCCCAAATTCAACCCTCACAATCTACATCAGTGGTTCTCAACCTTCCTAATGCCTCCTAATGCTGCGACCCTTTAATACAATTCCTCATGTTGTGGTGACCCCCAACCATAAAATTATTTTCGTTGCTACTACGTAACTGTAATTTTGCTCCAGTAATGTAAATATCTGTCTGATATGCAGGATGTATTTTCATTGTTACAAAAGGGTTGCAACCCACAGGCTGAGCATCACTAGTCTACATCCTGGTTTAAGGCTATATTCCCTCACCTTGACCTGTCAGGACAGAGTGTGTGTGTGTGTGTGTGGCAGGAGGTGGGGGTGGGGTGGGGGGGTGGTTGTTGACAGCCACAAAAGGAGAATGCCACCCCCATGTAGGGGAAAGTGCTCCCTCCAGATGGTCCAGAATGAGTGTGGTGGCCTTCCTCTCTGTCTGTTTAGTGCCCCAGGGCCCTCTGAAGCAACCTCCTCTCCAAAGCCAGGGAAGGGTGAGGGTGGGGATTCCTGAAGACAGAGCCTTCCAGCCACTCCCTCGGAGATTACAGGTGGGTCTGCTGCCTAATCATCCTTGGGCTTGGAGCACTTGTAGCAACTCCCTGCCCAGGGCAGTGGGAGCCCAGACCTGTGAGGGGATGGAGGTGGGAGGCTGATGAGGGCCAGGCAGTCTGCAGCCCCTGTGATCTTTCCAAAGGGCAACTCTGATGGGTTAGGGCAGGCTGGGGAGTTCCCTACTGCCTTCGGGATAAAGTCCACACTCTTGGCCCTGGTCCTGCATGGGGGGTCCTGCAAGTGCCCCCACCACTGGCAAGTGTCATTTTGAGTTCCCAGCTTCCTCTACCCTCAAGCCCAATGTCCTACATTCCAGCCACACCAGCCTCCTATCAGGTACAAAAAGCAGCAGAGCCTGGGTTCTTGGGGTCTCGGCATGTTCAGATTCTGTTCCCTCTGCCTGAAAAGCTTTATCATCCTTCAGGTCTCACTGAAGATGACTCCTCCAGGAAGCCCACCTGCCTTTCATATGGAACTAGGCATAGGGGGTGGGATGGGCAGGTAACCCCAGGCAGGGGCTGCTGGATGGTCACTGAGCTGCCCCATCCAGCTTCCCAGCACGTCTCAGGGCCCAAATGCCAGGACCTGGGACCCTGTGTGCGGCATGAGGGCATAGGGACCCAGAGATGGAGGAAGGAGGGTGGCCGACAGGAAGGCTCGTACCTGCCACCTCCTGGCCACTGAGAGAAATGGCCCAGGAGTTATCTGGAAACAGCAGCCCCGCAGGAGGGCCCAGTCTGCCCACTCCAGCAGCTTCCTGTGGGGCTTGGGGAAAGGCCCGGGTGGGTGGGGGAGGCTGACCACTCTGAGGTTGCCCAGATATTTGAAAACAGTCAGAAAAAAACTGTCAAAACAAGGTCACAAAAACCATAGTCGGTTAAAAATGAGCAACTTAACATTTTCTACACCAAAATACGTACAACACAACTCAATCATGCTTTTCACAAGACCACTGAAGGATGGACTCTTAAACACATTTGCCCCTGGAGCAGCGCAGGTGTTCTGGGAGGGGTCACACCTAGAAAGGTGTGGGATAAATGTCAAGGCCTCTCCCTCACCTCTGACTCCAGATGTAACCTCCTCTGGAGATGACAGCCCCTTTGAGACCCCCAGGCCTGGATTAAGTGGGCTACGTGCTCCTGTAGGAAGGAGGCCAGCCAGATGGGACCTGGCCAGCCACCTGTCCCCCTCAGCCAGTAGTTCCTTGGCTCCAGGAGCCACAGAGCTCTGCACCCTGCGGAGCCGCCTGCTCTGGCACAAGCTCGGCCTCGCAGGACCGTGGGTTCCTCCCCCACCACCTTCGCGTCCCCGCCCCTCTCCCCGCGCCCGCGCGCGCCATCCAGCGTCCTCTGCCCCATTTTCCTGCCCTTTATAAATATGCATTGAGCCAGAGAGACGGAGGAGGAGGCTCTTTTAGAAGAAAAATCATCCACCACGGCAAACTTCGTTATTCATGCAAACCATCAGCCCGTCCCCCCTGATTATGCAGGACGCAAACTGTGCGTCTCGGAGCTGCTGCGCGCGCTCCTCAAAGGCGCCCCCGGGCAGCCGCGCGCTGCGCCACCGCCTCGCCGCCGCCCTTCCCGACGCCGGGACCCCTCCGCGCTCGGTTTTAAAGGATTAATTAACCTTGTGAGATTGGCGGGGAAGCTCCACCTGGCCATCTACGGCATGAAAGCTTCCGCTCACCAGAGTATTTTAAGCTCACAGCGCAGACCATATGGTATTTCAAAGCACAGAAGTTGAAAGTGCGGCACATGTTTATTCCTTCCGCAGAGAGCATTAAGGGGGGGTTAAGTATTGTATTAAAGCTTCTGTGTGCCTGCGCGCGCGCGTGCATGTGTGTGCAGCCGGCGGAAATGTACTTGACACAGAGAGAGAAAAAAAAAGGTAAATTACAGATTTATTTTCATCTCTCCGCCAGCCCGCCCCATAGCAACAGCGAAAACTTGGTCTATGTAAACTCGAGAAAACAAGAAATATTTTATCAAGTCGTCTCCGCTCGTGGCTATTGCCAATTTTTCCTCTTTTTTAAAAGGCGAGCAGCCTCCCTGGTGACAGCTCCGCGGGCAGAGGGGCCGGGTCACACGGCAGCCCCGGCCCCGCCCCCAGAGGAAGCAGGTTCAAAGCCAGGCCCGCGCACTACTCCAGGAAAGGGGGCTGACCTCTCGGAACATTTGCCTGGAACGGCCTGACCTCCCAGGATAGGCATAAAGTGCTGCGGACAGGGCCTATCACAGGGCGGCAGCACCGGCCACCCTCCATCCGGGATTCTAAGGAAGCCTTAATTGTGGAAGTCGGTTGATCTTATTCTACCCAGCATCCCATCTCCCTTTCCTTGGTGACAGCTCCTTGAGGAAGCCACCCTCCGTCCAGGTGACTGGGTGGGAGTCAACTTCATCTCTGCCTTAGGGGTGGCCGTGCCCAGCGCTGCCCAGTCAGAGCCCAGCACCTCCTTGGCCTCCGTGACTGGTTCAGGGATGGTCAGGGGACCCACGACGGACCAATGAGGCGCCATCCTGAGATGTGTTTGGTGTCATTGCTGGGAAAGAGGCTCTGTTTTTCCCTAACAGACTTGCTAGCTTGGAGCTCATGGTTAACCTCAAGATAGAACAATCTAGGGTCAATGTGGACAATTCCCCTTTCCTGAGTAGGGACAGAAATTGAAATTCTAAGTAAATAAATAATGTTAAATGAAAAATAATAATAATAAAGTAGAACGGGCAAGCTAACCAGATTCAGCTGCCCAAAGACCTGACGGTCCTTTCCTGACGAAGCCACAAGTCTGAGCTCTCCTGATCAGCTCTTGGAGAGGTCAGGGTTGGGCTGTCTCACCCTTCCACTGCTCCGGCTGTGCCTGCAGTCCCCAAGTTCCTCTGATGGGGACTTGTGACCTGAGGGAGGTGTGGCCTCAGGCCCTGCACTCTGCTGTGCACGCACCCCCGTTTCACAGGAAGAGACTGTCAAAGCAGGAGTTCATGGCCTCCCAAGTTTGTTCATGAAACAGCACTTACTGCAGGGGTGAGAGCAGCAACAGGCTCCGAAATCCTCTAGACCTCTTCTGTCCCCACCTTTCTACAATGGGAAGCCGACTACTACTTCTCACCCAGCCTCTCCCTCACGTTCACCAGCTCCAACTCTTCCCCTCCGTGTGTGTAGGACAGAAGACATTTTCAGGCCGTACAATGGGAAAACACATTGTTCTCCCCTGTTCTATCACTGAAGATTGAAGCTCCATTGAACATGACAGAGGAAAAGTGAATCTCGTCAGATCCAGGTTTTCTCAGACACTTTGTGCTTTGTTCAATTATTTCATGTTTAAATTCACGTTAGGGTGAAGGGTGAGACAGCCCAACCCTGACCTCTCCAAGAGCTGATCAGGAGAGCTCAGACCTGTGGCTTCGTCAGGAAAGGACCGTCAGGTCTTCTCCTGAGTCTCAGGGGCTGAGCCGTGGCACTGGTGACACTGGGATGGGGAGAGTTCTTGGCCATTCTGCGCCCCTTCTTGGAGGGTCCCCTCTGGTCATTGCCACGTGACTCATATCTGAGTGGAAAACCACAAATCCTACCACTAACAGAAGGCGCCCAAGAGCAACTGAGGGCAGACGCTGTAGGAGAATCCACGTGCAGAGGAACAGAACAGCACTGGGCAAGTTTCCCTTTTCTAGGGATTTAAACCTGAGAGCAGACTCCTGTCTGCCCCACGCAGGACTCAGGAAGCCTTAGACAATGTGTTAAGATGTGAGAGGTGCTCAGTGATTTTATATGATAAGCAGCTGAGAGATGAGGTGAGGAGAAAGAATAAAATAGCCTACATCTGGGATAACGGAGACTTGAGATTGCTATTTTAATTGAATCAGGGAATAACTGCTATGTTAACAATTTTAGGTAGAATCTATCCATGTTACCAGGTAACTTGTGACCAGTCACAATGTGTTAAAGCTAAATGGAGTTAACTGAGATTTCATCTACCATCCTCTGTGGGAGACAGAGAGAGCTTACAGTTTGAGTTTACCCAAGTTAATTGCCTGCCTAAATAAAAATCAATATTCTTCATGCTAGAAAATTTTTAAGAGAGTAGATTTTAAATGTTCTCACCATGCAAAAAAAAATTATATGAGGCGATGGCTATGTTGATTAGCTTGATGTAATCATTTTACACTGTATGCATAGACCAAAACATCATGTTGGACACTCTAAATATGTATCCTTTTATATGTCAATTATTTTTTTTTTTAGACAGCGTCTCACTTAGTCACCCTTGGTAGAGTGCCATGGCGTCATAGCTCACAGCAACCTCAAACTCCTGGGCTTAAGCAATTCTCTTGCCTCAGCCTCCGGAGTAGCTGGGACTACAGGTGCCCACCACAGTGCCCAGCTATTTTTATTTATTTATTTTTGAGACAGAGTCTCACTATGTTGCCCTTGGTAGAGTACTATGGTGTCACAGCTCACAGCAACCTCAAACTCTTGGTCTTAAGTGATTCTCTTGCCTCAGCCTCCCAAGTAGCTGGGACTACAGGTGTCCGCCACAACACCTGGCTATTTTTTTGTTGTTGTTACAGTTGTCATCGTTGTGTAGCTGGCCCCAGGCTGGGTTCAAACCCGCCACCTTTGGTGCCTGCAGCTGGTGCCATAACCACCCCGCTATTTTTAGAGATGAGGTCTTGCGCTGGCTCAGGCTGGTCTTGAACCTGTGAGCTCAGGCAATCCACCCGCCTTGGCCTACCAAGGGCTTAGATTTCATGCTTGCGCCACCATGCCTGGCCTATGTCAATTATATCTTAATAAAGCTTGGGGGAATCAATATTCTTCAGAAGAATATAGAGAATTCAGAGTCACTGCATCGTATCATTATAATACCCAGGATAAAATTTAGAATTACTGGCTCGGTGCCTGTAGCTCAAGCGGCTAAGGTGCCAGCCACATACACCAGAGCTGGTGGGTTCTAATCCAGCCTGGGCCTGCCAAACAACAATGACAACTACAACCAAAATTAGCCGGGTGTTGTGGTAGGCACCTGTAATCCCAGCTACTCGGGAGGCTGAGGCAAAAGAATTGCCTAAGCCCAAGAGTTGGAGGTTGCTGTGAGCTGTGATGTCACAGCACTCTACCCAGGGCAACAGCTTGAGACTCTGTCTCAAAAAAAAGAATTAAAATTACCTGGCTTATGAAGACAAGAAAACTCTATAGAGAAAAGACGATCAGTGAATACCAAACAGAAAGTGACCTTATATGATGGAATTAGCATATAATAATTTTAGGGCAGTTCTTATATGTATATAGGTGAACGTAAAGGGGAATCTGATCATTATAAAGAAAAAGATAAATATTCTCAGCAGAGAAGTAGAAACTACTAGAAACAAAAACTGACGTCACTTTTTTATGCGGAAATCCACTGGTTGGAGTTGAGACAGCGACACCTGGGGGCATCAGCCAAGCAAGCCATTTCTTCATCTGAGTCACAGTTACCAACCACCCTGAGCTCCTCTTCACCCTGCTCTTGTAGAATAAGAGGCCCCACCACGCCTTCACCTCCTCTCTTGAGAAACATCCTCTTGCTCCTTTAGGCACAGGAAAATGACTGATACTCACAAAACCTAGGGCCAGAGGAGTTTCCGGAGCTGCTTCACCTGGTGCCTGACACCTCTACAGCTAACCTACTGTGACAATGTCATAATGACATAGGAAACTTCCAGTGGACAGGAGCTTTGACCACTACACTGTCCATTCTTCCAAAACATAGGTCTCTGTTAGAACTATGTTTATCTTAATTCTCATGCATTTTTACTTTAAAACATGATTTAAAGACTTACTTCCAGCCATTCTAGAATAACTGAAACTGAAATATGTATCCCCAGCCCTCCAGGACAGCAGACTAGAGTCATCCCCTCACCAGCCTCTCTCCGGAGACCAGGGAGAGGGGACTGGACTCGAGGCACCTCCTACTGGAGAACCCTCCCCAGAAACACCATCGTGAGGGCACAGTGACATAGCCGGGGCCTCCAGGAGCTGAGGAGGCCACTCCAACGCCCAAGCGCAGACACAAGGAAAATTAGGGAGAAGGAAGAAGTGAGATGAGAAAGTAGGAGAAGGAGGTGAATAAAAAGAAAACACACAACAAAACCATTCTGGGCATCTCACAAGGGCAAGGGTGAAACTCAGCAAATGTGAAATGTAAATGTCATGCCACAGTGACTGGGAAAATGCCAGGAAGGCTATGTTGAATATTGTGATGAAAATGAGTCAAATGGTTTATGAAGCTAGTATATGATGCCCCATGATCATATCAATGTACACAGCTATGATTTAATAAAAAATAAATAAAAATTAAAAAAAAAAAAATAAAGATACAAAGAAAGGTTAAGTGACTTTCTGTTAACAAAAGTGATGCTTTCGAACATACTAGGAGCACCATGAAAAACATTTGCATTGAACCACCCTTGGGTATACCAGAATGCCTTTCTTTGGAGAGGGAGGGTGTTTTGTTTTGTTTTTTTAATCATGTAGTTGGGGGAGCCCCTTGAATATTACTGTATTATTTCTAGATTTCAGAGAGTTCAGAACTATCATCTCCTTCTTTTTCAAAGTTTACCCATATGTCATCCATATTAGGTCTGGCAGAGGGAAATAGGTAGCAGAGCTAAGGATGGAGAGTGGGAACTAAATTGTAGCCAGGAACCAAATTGCAGATGGTTTCTATTTCCTGGTGGGAACATACAGAGCCAGGAGGAGTTCTTAGTGACTTTTACCTGATGTGGGGCTTATTTCCATCTAATTAGCATATCATGGGTAGTGCTTTGGTGAAGGATTCTGGGGGAAGATGCATGCCTAGAAAGGAAAATGTTATGAAACCAACCCATTATGTAACCTGTTGTGTGATCTGTTTTTATTTTTTCTTTCTTTTTTTTAATTGTTAAATCACAGCTGTGTACATTAATGGAATCATGGGGCACCATACACTGGTTTTATAGACCGTTTGACACATTTTCATCACACTGGTTAACATAGCCTTCCTGGCATTTTCTTAGTTATTGTATTAAGACATTTAAATTCTACATTTACTAAGTTTCACATATACCCTTGTAAGATGCATTGCAGGTGTAATCCCACCAATCACCCTTCCTATGCCCACCTCCCACCTCCCTCCCCTCCCTTTGTAGGTTATGGTTTTCTTACATTTGGCTGATTTCAGAATTTTCTCCTTCATAGTAACTTTAGTGAAGTTAATTGTGATGTGCCTGAGGGATGTCTTACTCGGGTTGAGTCGTGCTGGGGTTCTGAAACTGTCTGCTATCTGAATTTCAGAATCTCTAGGCATGTCTGAAAAATTCTCTTTTATAATTTCATGGAGAAGGTCCTCTGTGCCTTGCAAAGCCACTTCATCACTTTTAGGGATTCCAAGAAGGCGGATATTAGCCTTCTTCAAATTACCTTGGGGCTCTGTGACAGAATGATCCATTTTTGCTGTCCATTTCTCTTCCTTTTGAGAGTTTGGGTGCGTTCAAAGGCTTTGTCTTGAACGTCAGAAATCCTTTCTTCTGCTTGCTGCACTCTATTACTGAGGGATTCTACTGTATTTTTCAGATCTTTGAGGGCTGCAAATTCTTGCTTCAGTACGTCAAAATGTTTGGTGGTTTTATCTTTAAATCCGTTAAATTCTTGAGACAACTTTTGAATTTCTCCTCAAATTTCTAATTCTGATGTGAATTGCTGCTCGAATTTCTAATTCAAAATTTTCCTTCATTTTATTAATATTGTTTGGAATCAAATTCTGAATTTGATGTCTGACATCTCAGCCAGTTGTTTATGAATGGGATCTTCAGTTATGTCTGCCATATCTTTCCTTGGGGGATTGATCTATTCTGGTTATTCATGTTACCAGAGTATTTCCGCTGATTCCACCCCATGATTGTTTTACACCCTTTAATTTTTCCCCTGGAGCTTTGTCATGGACCCGTACAGTGCTATGGCCTGAGAAACTGGGGCCCTGTTTGGTGTTTTGGGGCTAAGTGGTTCTGTCTTATTTTCAGCTGGTTTCTGTTTGACCCTAGTGAAACAGTTACTCTGGGTTGAAGTCTTAGCTGTGGAGAAATACCAGCAATTAAGTCTCCCCACCCACCACAGGCAACAATTGGAAAAGGAAAATAAAACCTTCCTACAACCACACACCCAGGGCACCACCTGAATAGTCCTCAGGCGATTGGCTCAGTTCAAAAGGTCCAAATCAATTGTCTCAGTCAGCACCTGTCTCAGGTGGGAGAGTTTAAAAGGTCTCTGGGAACTGGATCACAGGGTCTTGTGACTACTCTGATATGGCTTGCTCCAGTGCTGTGTTCAGTCAGGAGGAGCCACCCCGCAAGCAGATCAGTCTGGGAAGTTTGATGCCTCATTCCTCACTTTGCACCTCTGTCACACCCAGTCACTGATAGTCCAGGAAGGCTTTTCCCCAGTTGCCTGTAGTGAATAGATACTCCAGGGGTTTGCACCTGCCTGAATCACAAGGAAATCTTTTTCTGCTCAGCCAAGCCACTGTGCTCCTTCTCTATCTAGCAGGGGGGAGGTAAGGCCTGACAACCTTTGGTGCTTGATGGAGGGGGGGTAATCCAGCCCCGCCCCTGATTGTTGTTACTGATAGACCAGAACAACTTTGCAGGAATTTGCTTCTGTTTCTGCTATATTCCCTTCCAGAAGAGAAGCTGTTTTGAGTTCCCAGAACCTGCACCTCAGGCCCTTTCTTTGCTCTTGAAGGTTTGTATTTACAGCACATTTAGGTGTCAGTTCTACCCTCTTGCCTTTCTTTGTGTAAAGGCTGATGATCTCCTGAGGGCAGGGTGCATCTTAGGCTCAGTAAAGCTGTCCTCTGGGTCAGCCCTGCCCTGGGAACTTCCCGGGTCTGCGAGTGCGTTTCTCGTCCTTGTGCTCCACACAGGCCAGTACTGCCTCAGGCAAACCCTTTACTCATGGGGCCTGTGTTTCCGTCCCAGATCTGTTCTGCTGGTGGTTGCCACCTGAGTAGATGCCCAGCCTCCTCTGGTTACCCAGGGAGACAGGGGGTGTGGCTTCAGAATATCCGGGAGTGAGCTGTATTGCTGCTAGAAGATGGCTGCTTCTCTGTGCCTCGCACCGTGCTCCGGTGTGGTTCCCTCTCAGCCGACCGTCCTCTCCTCACTCCCATGCCCCAGGGTCATCACTGGCCAGCTGCAGTTCAGGCACTGTCCACACCCCTTGAGAAATCACCCAAGAACCTGGACTCCTGGGGCACAGGCCTCCAGACCTCAGAGTGAGAGTGGAGGGGAGGGCTGGGAGCTCAGAGTTGCAGGTAGAGAGTATATACAGTTTTATATAGTTTTATGCCTGGCAGGAGAATGCCGTAGCACCCTAGTATGGGAGGTAGGTCCAGTTTTTAGAGGGTCTCTCCCATAGAGTGTAGTGGGAGGATGTTTGAAGTCTGCTCGTTTGTTTGTGGGGCACTCCGAGCCGTTCTCATGGGGGAGGGGACTCCCATCTGCTTTGTGATGGTTTTTGTATCTTTTGTTTGTATCCTTGGGGTCGCAGCTCACCTCAGTGGGGTTGATGTGTGTTCTTCAATCTTCTCTCTTGGTGCAGCTGAAATCCACCAGGTTACTTGCTAAATTTCTGTCCTTCAACTCTCCTTCTGGATGGAAGACTCTGTGGAAAGCTGGTTTCAGTCAGCCATCTTGTCTCTGCCCCTTTTTACTCTTAAGATATTCTCCTTATCTGAGTTAAACAAGAGTATCTTAGTAAAATGTGTATATATTTATGGATTCCTTCTTATTTTATTTTACCTTTTTTCTTCTTTTTTGAGGCAGAGTCTCACTCTGTCACCCAGGATAGAATGTTGTGGCATCAGCCTAGCTCACAGCAACCTCATAATTCTAGTCAAGTGACCTCCTGCCTCAGCCTACTGAGTAGCTGGGAGGTTCCTGCCACAAATGCCTGGTTAATTTTTCTATTTTTAGTAGAGCTGGATCTTGTTCTCAGTCAGCTGATCTCAGACTCGGGAGCTCAAGGGATCCTTCTGCCTTGGCCTCCTATAATGCTAGAATTACAGGTATGAGCCACCAGGCTTGGCCAATTTCTTCTTCTTTTCTTTTTTTTTCTTTTGAGACAGAGTATCACTATGTCACCCTTGGTAGAGTGTTGTGGCATCACAGCTCACAGCAACCTCAAACAAACTCTTGGGCTTAAACCAGTGGTTCTCAACCTTCCTAATGCTGTGATCCTTTAATACAGTTCCTCATGTTGTGGTGACCCCCAACCATAAAATTATTTTCATTGCTATAGCAACAAAAGGAATTGTGAGGAACATGAGGAACTGTATATTAAAGGGCTGAGGCATTAGGAAGGTTGAGAACCACTGGTTAAGTGATTCTTTTGCCTCAGCCTCCCAAGTAGCTGGGACTACAGGCACCTGCAACAATGCCCAGCTATTTTTTTGTTTTAGTTGTTATTGTTGTTTGGCAGGCCTGGGCTGGGTTCAAACCCAGCAGCCCCAGTCTATGTGGCTGGCATCCTAGCCACTAAACTACAGGGGCCGAACCTTCTTAAATTTTTTTTTTTTATTTTTTTTTTTTGTGTCAGAACCTCTAGCTGTCACCCTGGGTAAACTGCTGTGGCATCACAGCTCACAGCAACCTCAAACTCCTGGGTTCAAGAGATTCTCCTGCCTCAGCCTACCAAGATGCTGGGACTACAGGTACCTGCCACAATGCCCGGCTATTTTTTTGGTTGCAGCCATCATTGTTGTTTTGTGGGCCTGGGCTGGATTCGAACCCACCAGCTCAGGTGTATGTGGCTGGTGCCTTAGCTGCTTGAGTCACAGGTGCCAAGCCCTTAATTTTTTTTTTTTAAATATGGTGTTTCCAATATCTGTTAATCCATGACTTTTTTTTTTTTTTTTTTTAGACAGAGTCTCACGCTGTCACCCTGGGTAGAGTGCCTTGGTGTCACAGCTCACAGCAACCTCAGACTCTTGGCCTTAAGAGATTCTCTTGCCTTAAGCCTCCCAAGTAGCTGGCACTACAGGCACCTGCCACAATGCCTGGCTATTTTTTCATTGCAGTTGTCATTATTGTTTAGCTGGCCCAGGCAAGGTTTTAACCTGTCAGCCTCGGTGTATGTGGCCCGCACCCTACCCACTGAGCTACGGGCACTGCCCATGACTTTCTTTAGACTTGGAAAGTTTTCAGTCATTGTATTTTCAATTACTATCTTTTCTCCTTTTATTAGACTTTTCTTTTCATTCTCTTATGCCTTTTAAAGCCTGTTTCAAAATTTCTACTTTATTGCCCCTTTATGCTTCATTCTGAGCAATTCTTTCAGAGCAGCCTTTCAGTTCACTGATTTTCTCTTCAGCTATGTTTTGTTTTGTTTAATCCAATTTTTAATTTTAACCATTGCTATTTTTTAACTTAAAAATTATAAATGTTCCATTCTTTATAATTTCCTATTGCTTGCTCATTTTGTGACTGCATTAAACATTATATACATACCTTTTTTTGTAAAAGTCAGACAACCACTTTTTATTTGTGTCATATATTTCTGTTAGGTGCCAAAGGTTATGTGCCACACTCATGCCAGATTGTCTTATAGTCAACAAACAGAGTCTGAGCATCAGCAGACCAGGCCACAGAGGTACACTTGGGTGTACCTCTGATAACTTCTTGCTTCAGTTAATCTACAATGATCTTGGTCTCTAAGTCCCAAATCTTAATGTTGGGACAGCCCAGTGCCAGTACTGGTTGGAGCTGAAGGAATGGACATTCCTGATGTCCCCTCTGTCTTGTGTATAAAGGTGTTTGCCTTTATTCAGGTGCTGTAGTATGGCCTGGCCATCCTTGCCTCCAGAAGCACAGAGGGATCAAACGGACAAAACAGTTACTGTATTCAGCTAGCCTATGTGGTGAATGTGATTGGTCTTCAGGTTGCAGTTAGCTAGATTCCACTCCTTGACCAACTGGTCCCAGGCATAGGAGATAACAGGGCTGCTGCTGTTGAGCAAGAATTGGACAAAAGATACCCATTCAAGGTAGTTCTCTTCCTGAACAGTGATTTGCACACAGAGTATGCCACACCTTGATGGTTTTATCTCAGGATCCAGACACAATCTGCTGGCTGTCAGAGGAGAAGGCCACATTCAGCATGTCTTTATGTGGCTCCCAAATCTTGTGTTGGTGACCATTGTGAGATCCCAGAGGCTTAGGGTTTCATCCCAGGAACCTGAGACAGAAAAATGGCCATCTGAGGAGATGAACACATCACTAACAAAGTGGGGGTGACCCTGCAGAGTACACTGTGGGATGCCATATTTGGTTTCTTTTCTGGTCACATTCCATGTGATGATGGTCTTATCTCAAGATGCAGACAGTATCATGTCTGGGAACTGTGGGGTAGTAGCAATCTAGGTTATCCAGCCATTGTGGCCCTTGAGTGTGCCACAAAGGGCCATCTTTTCAGTACTGGTGCTGGGTGTGTCACTGCAGCGCTGAGAATGGCACTGCATAGTTCAGAGATGAGCACTGTGGTGACTCTTGCCCTGGCCTTGTGGTGGGGGAGAGGTCTACATGAGTACTTTATAATCTATGGGTGGTAATTTAAATATCTGAAGTTCCTAGCATCTGATTCTGTTGTGTGTTATTTTCTGTTGACTCCCATTCATGGTGATTTATCTTTTCTTTTTTGGTTTTGTGATTTTTTTTTTTTTTTTTTTTTTTTTATAGCTGTGGACATTAGTGCAGTGAAGGGGTACAATGTGATGGTTTCATATACAATCTGAAATATTTTCATCACACTGTTTAACATAGCCTTCATAGCATTTTCTTAGTTATTGCATGACGATATTTGTATTCTACATTTAGTAAGTTTCACCTGTACCCATTCTAAGATGCACTGTAGGTGTGGTCCCACCAATTACCTTCCCTTCACCCCAACTTCCCCTCTCCCCCCTCCCCTCCCTTGGCCCTTTACCCATATTCTTGTGCTAGCTATAGTTGGGTTATAGCCGTCATATGAAAGCTATAAATTAGCTTCATAGTAGAGCTAAGTACATTGGATACTTTTTATTCCATTCTTGAGATACTTTACTAAGAAGAATATGTTCCAGCTCCATCCATGTAAACATAAAGGAGGTAAAGTCTCCATCTTTCTTTAAGGCTGCATAATACTCCATGGTGTACATATA
>CAUYPK010032214.1:0-50829 GCA_963574355.1 Loris lydekkerianus | reverse complement strand
ATAGGGTCAGAAGAAATCAAACTTTCACCCTTCGCAGACGATATGATCGTATATCTGGAAAACACTAAGGATTCTACTACAAAACTTTTAGAAGTGATCAAGGAATATAGCAATGTCTCAGGCTACAAAATCAACACCCATACATCTGTAGCCTTCATATATACCAACAATAACCAAGCCGAACAAACAGTCAAGAACTTTATTCCTTTCACAGTAGTGCCAAAGAAGATGAAATATTTGGGAGTATACATAACAAAGGACGTGAAATATCTCTACAAAAAGAACTATGAAACTCTAAGAAAAGAAATAGCCGAAGATGTTAACAGATGGAAAAACATACCATGCTCGTGGCTGGGAAGAATCAACATTGTTAAAATGTCCATACTGCCCAAAGCAATATATAATTTTAATGCAATTCCTATTAAAGCTCCATTGTCATACTTTAAAGATCTTGAAAAAATAATACTTCCTTTTTTATGGAATCAGAAAAAACCTCGAATAGCCAAAACATTACTCAGCAATAAAACAAAGCAGGAGGAATCACGCTACCAGACCTGAGACTGTACTATAAATCAATAGTGATCCAGAGAACATGGTACTCTGGCACAAAACAGAGAAGCAGATGTCTGGTACAGAATAGAGAACCAAGAGATGAATCCAGCTACTTACTGTTATTTGATCTTTGACAAGCCAATCAAAAACATTCAGTGGGGAAAAGATTCCCTATTTAACAAATGGTGCTCGGTAAACTGGCTGGCAACCTGTAGAAGATTGAAACTGGACCCACACCTTTCACCGTTAAGACAGATAGACTCTCACTTGATAAAAGATTTAAACTTAAGACATGAAACTATAAAAATACTTAAGAAAGTGCAGGGAAAATTCTTGAAGGAATCGGCCTCAGTGAATATTTTATGAGGAAGACTCCCCAGGCAATTGAAGCAGTGTCAAAAATACACTACTGGGACCTGATCAAGCTAGAAAGCTTCTGCACAGCCAAGAACACAGTAAGTAAAGCAAGCAGACAGCCCTCAGAATGGGAGAAAGTATTTGTAGGTTATACCTCCAATAAAGGTCTAATAACCAGAATCCACAGAGAACTCAAACGTATTAGTAAGAAAAGAACACGTGACCCCATCTCAGGGTGGGCAAGGGACTTGAAGAGAAACTTCTTTAAAGAAGACAGATGCGAAATCTACAAACACATGAAAAAAAGCTCATCATCCTTAATCATCAGAGAAATGCAAATCAAAACTACTTTGAGATATCACCTAACCCCAGTAAGAGTAGCCCACATAACAAAATCCTAATTTTTATGTGTTGATCTATCAGACAACCTAGCTGGATTTATTTGCCCTAATAGATTTTTGTGGATTCCTTGGCATTTTCTATATAAAAGACCATATTATCTACAAATATACAGTATGCAAATTTACTCTTTCTTTTATATTCTGTATGCCTTTATTATTTCTTTTTCTTGTCTAATTGCTCAGACTAGACTCTCTAGAATACGTTGAAAAGAATGCCCTTGTCATGTTCCTGATTATAAGAGAAAAAGTTTCAGACTTTTATCTTTAAGGTTATTTGTGCTTTTTTAAAATAGATATCCTATGCTCTTATGCTTAACAGTTTTTTTGTTTGTTTGTTTGTTTGTTTGTTTGTTTGTTTTTACTGGGTAGATGCCAAGTAATGGGATTACAGGATCAAAAGGGAAGTCTAATTTGAGTTCTTTTGGGATTTTCCATACTTCCTTCCAAAAAGGTTGTATTCTTTTGCAGTCCCTCAAGCAGTATAAAAGTGTTCCCTTCTCTCCACATCCATGCCAGAATCTTCAACTTTGAGACTTTGTGATGTGGGTTATTCTCAGTGGGGTTGGGTGATATCTCAGGGTAGTTTTGATTAGCATTTCTCCGATGATTAAATGATGAGCATTTTTTCATATGTTTATTAGCCATTTGCCAGTCTTATTTAGAGAATGATCTAATTATGTCTCTTACCTAGTGATATATGGGATTGTTGGGTCTTTTTTGGTTAATTAATTTGAATTCTCTGTAGATCCTAATTATCAAGCTTTCATCCAATTCATAATATGTAAATATCTTTTCATATTCTGAAGGTTGTCTATTTGTTTTGGTTGTTGTTTCCTTAGCTATACAGAAGCTTTTCAGTTTAATTAAGTCTCATTTGCTTGTTTTGTTGTTATTGCAATTGCCACAGAAGTCTTCATAAACTCTTTTCCTAGGTCAATATCTTCAAGGATTTTTATTGTTCATACTTTGGATTTAAATCCTTTATCCATCTTGTATCAATTTTTGTAGGTGGTGAGAGGTGTGGGCCCAGTTTCAGTCTTTTCCCCAGTGTATGTTTTTGTTTGGTTTATCAAAGATCTGATGGCTATAAGATGTTAGTTTCATCTCATTGTTTTCTATTCGGTTCCAAATGTCAATGTTTCCATTTTTGTCCCAATGCCATCAATTTTCCATTTTTGTCCCAATGCCATTCTGTTTTGATCATTATGGCCTTTTGATATAGCTGAAACTCTGGTAGGGTGATACCTCTGCCTTTGTTTTTATTACTAAGAATTTCCTTGGCAATTCTTACAGAAGTTCTTCTGTTTCCATACAAAACATAAACGTATGATGATGGTATTTTAATGGCAATTGCACTGAATCTGTAGATTACTTTGGGAAGTATAGACATTTTGACAATCTTACTTTTCCTAGCCATGAACATGGTATGTTCATCCATTTGTTAATATCTTCTGCTATTTCTTTTCTTAGGGTTTCATAATTTTCTTTGTCGAGGTCCTTCACCTCTTTTGTTATGTATATTCCAAGTTTTTCTTTCTTTTTTTTTTTGAAGCCACTAAAAAGGGAATTATGCCCTTGATTAGCTTCTCATCTTGGTTCTTATTGGTATATACAAAGGCTACTGATTTGTGAACATTGATTTTATATCCTGAGACTTTGCTATATATTTTGATCACTTCCAGGAGTCTTGTGGTTGAGTCTTTAGGGTTCTCTAAACATAAGATCATATCATTGGTAAAGAGTGAGATATTTACCTCCTCTGCTCCCATTTGGATGCACTTTATTTCCTTCTCTTGCTTGATTGCATTGGCTAGAACTTCTAGCACTATGTTGAATAGTAGTGGCAATAGAGAACAACCTTAACTGGTTCCACTTCTGACTGGAAAAGCTTTCAGTTGTCCTTCATTCAGTATAATATTAGCTTTGGGTTTGTCATAGATGGCATCAGTCACATTAAGAAATGGGCCACCTCTGCCTATATTCTTAAGTGATCTAATTAGAAAAATATGATGAATTTTATTGAATGCATTTTATGCATCTATTGAGAGATTCATATGGTCTTTATATTTGCTTCTGTTGATATGATGAATTATATGTATGGACTTGCATATGTTAAACCAGACCTGCATCCCTGGAATGAAACCTACTTGGTTATGATGAATAATTGTTTTAATTTGTAGCTGTAATCTATTGGCTAGGATTTTACTGAGAATTTTTGCTTGTCTCTTCATTAGTGAAATTAGTCTGAAGTTCACCTTTTTAGTTGGGTCTTTTCCTGGATTTAGTATCAAGGTGATGTCTACTTCATAGAGCATGTTAGAGAAGATTCCTTCCTTCTCAATTTCTTGGAATAATTTCTGCAGTATAGGTATAAACCTTTCTTTGAAGGTTTGATAGAATTCTGGTGTGAAGCCAACTGGACCAGGGCTTTTATTTGTTGAAAGATTTTTATTGTTTCTTCAACTTTAGTTCTTGAAATCAGTCTGTTCAAGAGAGATATTTTTTCTTGATTAAGCATATGGAGAGGGTGTCATTCCAGATATTGATCCATTGTCTACACACTGTCAAATTTCTAGGCACAGATTTTCTTGTAGTACTCAGAGATGATTTCTTATATCTTTGTGGCATCTGTATCTATTCTTATTTCCCCTTTAATATTTCTGAATGAGGTTATTAGAGATTTTACTTTTCTGTTTCTTGTTAATCTGGCCAAAGTTTTATCAATTTTATTTATTTATTTGAAAAAACAACTTTTTGTTTTATTAATTTTCTGAATGATTTTTTTCAATTTCATTAATTTCTGGGTTAATTTTGGTTATTTATTTTTTTCTGCTGGGTTTGGGATTAGATTTTTCTTCTTTTTCCAATTCTATAAGATGGTTCATGAGCTTTTTATGTTCTCTCTTTATGTTTCTCAAATGTAGGCATCTAATGCAAAAAAATTCTCTCTTTAGACTGCTTGTGTGTCATACAGGTTTTGGTAACTTGTATCTTCATTTTTGTAATGTTTGAGGAATTTAACAATTTCCTGTCTTATCTCTTCCTGAACCCAATTATCATTCAGCATAAAGTTTTCTAATTTCCAAGTCTTTGTGTGGGGATGAACATTTTTGTTGGAGTCGAGTTCCACCTTTATTGCCTTGTGGTCTAAGAAGATACAACGTATAATTTCTATTTATTTATTTATTTTATTTTGATGAGATTTGTTTTGTATCCTACGATGTGGTCTATTTTGAAGTATGTACCATGGGCTGATAAGAAAAATGTATATTCTTTAGCTTTGGGATGGTGTGTTTTTTATATGCTTATTAATCCCGTTTGTTGTAGGGTCACATTTAAGTCCTTTGTATCTTTATTTAGTTTCTGTTTAGAGGATCTGTCCAATTCTTTTAGAGGAGTATTACAATGCCCAGCTTTTCTGGTGTTACAGAATATCATATTGCTCATATCCATCAAGTTCTGTTTCATAAATCTGGGAGAATTTCAGTTGGGTGCATAAATATTTAAAATTGAAATGTCTTCCTGTTGTATTCTTCCTTCGATCATTATAAAGTGTCTATCTTTGTCTTTCCTAACTTTAGTTGCTTTAACTCCACTTGTATTTGAAAATAAGTTTGCAACCCCTCCTTCCTTCTGATTTCCATTTGCTTGAAATACTGCTTTCTATCCCTTAACCTTGAGTCTTGATTTGCTTTTCAAGGGTAGGTGTGTCTCCTGGAGATAGCATATGGATGGTTGCGCTTTTTTATACAATCAGCCAGCCTGTGCCTCTTCAGTGGTGAATTCAGTCCATTGACATTTATTTAGAGAATTTATAAAAGTTGTGTAGTTCTATTAATCTTATTTTGTGAAAGTCAGTTGTGTAGTTTTATCCTTTGCTCCATTGTAGAAGCTAAGTTTTGACTTTTAGCTTCTAGGTGTTTACTTGGCTAATGGTCCATTGCAGGGGTCAGTGTTGAGATAGGTCTAAATATTTTCTGCAGAGCTGGTCTTGTTGTGGCAAATTTTATTAGTGTTTGCATATCCACAAAAGATTTTATTTCTCCATCAATTTTGAAGCTCAGTTTAGCAGGATACAAAATAGGCTGCAAATTGTTTTGTTTAAGAATGTTGAAGATGGATGACCATTCTCTTCTGGCTTGGAAATTTTCAGTTGAAAAGTCTGCTGTCATCCTAATGGTTCTGCCTCTGTAGGTCACTTCTGGCTGCTTGTAGAATTTTGTCTTTCATCTTGACTTTGGCAGGTCCATTACAATGTGTCTTGGAGAAGCTCTGTTTGAGTTGAGATGACCTGGAGTTTGATATCCATCTGACAGGAGTGTGTTGGGGTCTTTAATAAAACTTGGGAAATTTTCATTTATGATAGTCTCCATTAGGGCTTCCATTCCTTTTAGACAATCTTCTTCCCTTCAGGAATCCATATTATTTGTATGTTTGAATGCTTCATGGAGTCTCATAGTTCTCTAAGTACCTGTTCTGTTTTATCTCTCTTCTTTTCTGCCTCTATAACTACCTGGGTTAACTAGAAAACATTATCCTCTATCTCTGAGGTTCTTTCTTCTCCATGTTCTAACCTATTGTGGATACTTTCTACTAAATCTTTACATTCCCTGATTGTCTCCTTCACTTCCTTAAGGTCTGCCATATCCTTCAAATCTCTCATCTGACTTTTTGTTCTGTCTTTCCATTTTCTAGTCCATTCCTTTGATTGTCTTTATCATCCATATTTTAAATTCCCTTTCTGACAAATCCATTAATTCTTTATAGGTGGATTCTTTTACAGTAGCTACCTCATGGTCCCTTGGGGGAGTTGCTATGTTTTTCTTTTTCATGTTGCTTGAATTTTTCTGTTGGTTCCTCATCATGTGTTCTTTTTTTCTTATTCATCTCCTTGTTCTCCTTTTTATTTCTCACTTCCTCCTTGGCTTCAAATTACTTTGTCTCATATTTTAGGTCTTATAGGCCTCAGTCTAAGCAAAGCCAAACTTTTCCTCATGGTCAAAAAAAACAGGAGTCCTTGCTGTTTATAACAATATGGTGTGATATGTCTCCAGGACACAAGGTGGTGCTGTGGATATTTTAGGAGATGAAGTACACAGCAAGCAACCTCTATGGTCCTTATTCCTAAATTAGTTGCCTTTGTTGATCATCTGATTATTTCCTCAGCATTCAGATCCTACCAGGTTGGGATCTTGAAGCTCACAAGAATCCTTAAGGGCAGGTATTACAGTGACCCTTGACTCCAGCTCCCATGGGATTTGGGAGTCCTTCAGCCTGCCCCAAGAGTGGAGTTCTGATCCCAGCAGGCAGAATTAAGATAGCTCTGCTTTAGTCCCCTGCTAAGACCTCATCATGACCTTCCCTCAATGGCAGCCCCATGGCTACCAAGATGTTCTCAGTATGGCTGTCTTATCAGCCACCAAACTGATTGCAAATACACTCTGACAAGCATTCAAATCTTGTTGCTATATATGGTTTGAGTCTACCCACTGTTCTCAGCTTTCCACTCAACACACAGCTTCCCCCAGCAACTGAAAACTTCAGAAAGGCTTCTTATCTTCCTAGACCTCCATGGGGAGCCAGCCAATTCCAGTGGGTCACAATCATTTGCATTATTCATCAGATTTCCAACACTCCATACCATTCTCTGTATCCAGCTCACCACCTCCTCACTGTGCTCCCTGAGATACAAGTCTGGGTAAGGTATGTCTGGGCTCCCTCTTTTTCCCCAGTCATTCTAGGAGAGCTTAGCTGAACAATCCTTCTTGTTTACCATCTTGCTCTGCATCTGCTGAGGGGGAATTTGAAAGATTTAAAATTTATTTTGTTTCACTGCTCAGCTTATTAAAAAACAATATGTTATATATGTCATAGCCTAGCTTTATAGAAGATTGTGAATACTCATTTTATTAGAAGGGACAAATTTTCTCCAACCCTAGACTTAGGGAATTCTAGAAGTATAGCAAACTAAGGCTCTGATTTCAGTGTCTTATGTGAAAATAGTGCCTGGACCTTGATGAGTCTGCAAAAGCTAAGAGTAAAATTAAAATTTTCCACTATAGACTAGAAGTTCCAAAGAACAAGCAAGGTAGGATACAATTTAAAAATGTTTTTTTGTTGTTGTTGTAAATAGGACTTCTCATGATTCTGGTATTGACTGTGTTTATTTTTCTTTTATCATTTAATGTGACAGCCTTTTCTGAAAACTAGGTAAATGTGTGCATTCAGTAGAAATCTAGTCTCAGCCTGATCCCTTTTAAAAACGTAATTGACAAAAAAAAAAAAAAAGCAACATTTGCTGTATTTCATAGCATGTGCAACATCATTATGTGTCTTTGGAATCAAAGATTATTATGATGGGCCAGGAGGTCACTTGGGCTTAGGCTGAGTATTCATGAAAGACTTCAAAGTGAGATTTTTGCTATGTTCTGTATGTGAGTTGTTTTCCCTCATCAGATCTCATGCTGGAGTTTGATCCTGAGTGTGGGGATGTTGGGAGGTCAGGCTTATTTGGAGGTGTTTGGGTAATGGGGGTGAATCCTACATGAAAAAGATTAATGTACTCCTTCAGGAGTGAGTGACTTCTGACTTTATTAGTTCCCATAAGAGTTGGTTGTTAAAAAGAGCTGGCACCTCCCTCCTCTCTCTTGCCTTCTTTCTTGTTACCAAATGTATATGCCCAATTGTGAACTTTTCAGCCATCAGAATTGCTAACCAAATAAACCTTTTTTTGTCTTTACATATTACCCAGCCTCAGATATTCTTTTATACTAATACAAAACAGACTAAGACAACTTTCAGTTTTATCTTTAGATTATATTACCAACTAGTCACAGAATAACAACACTATAAAATAAAAGACCTTGATAGTTATGGTGTGGTCTGTGGACAATTAGCTTCATCATCTTATGAGAGGTTTTCAGACCTGTAGATTCTCAACTACTATTCTAGCCATTGTGAATCAAAATATATGCCTTTAAGTAAGATTCCTGACTGACTCACGTGCACATTAAAGTCTGAGAAGCACTGCAATAGATAATCTTGCCACAGATTGTTGAAATTTGACTGCATACACTCCATTAAACAAGGCCCTAGGGAATTTAAAAAGTTGTTTTGGTCTTTCTAGATGCTTTGCTCCCTTCAATTGCAAAAGCAACCAGGCAACTAAAATAATTCTAACCTCACAGTGGCCTCTTGTAAATTATTAGCAAAGCTATATTAGATGTTATTCTCCATAATGCCTCAGTAAAATTTCTATGGCAAGAAAAAAAAAGAAAAAATATTATTTTTCACATAAAAAAATTGATGTATGCTTTCCAGAGAAATTCCATCGTCATCTCATTCCAGGTACTAAACAAAGCCTCCTCCTACACCTCTATTAGCTTGTTCCACAGAGAAATGCTAAGCATCATTCTTACCCTTCTTACAGGGAGAGGTGGAAAAGATGATAAAGAACAGAAGGTATTACCTATTGCACAGGTGAAGTTTCTGCAATGTATTTTTATATACAGGATAGCCATAAAGTTCATGTGCAATTTAAAATAGTTATCTATTTAAAGTGCACATGAACATTATGGCCACCTGCATAAATTATTACATTATATGAGAAATGTATTACTATTACATTACTCATATAATGTAATAATAGATTATCCAGAGATTTTGGAAGTAAAAGCCCTAGAAAATAAGATTAGCGGATAGATTAGCTATCTTTTTTTTTTTTTTTTTTTTTTTGCAGTTTTTGGCTGGGGCTGGGTTTGAACCCACCACCTCCAGCATATGGGGCTGGTGCCTTACTCCTTTGAGCCACAGGTAAATTAGGTTCTCTATAAGCACATCCTGAGACAAGGATTCAAATTCATGTGATGTATTGAGAGAGGGATCTCAGGTGCAGAAGAATGAGGGAAACTGGACAGAGCAGGTGGGAGTGAGTGAATGTGATGTGAACTAACATGGTACCAACTAACTTCAACCTGATCCCACAGGATCTCTGTAGTATGACGTTTACTTTACAACCTGTTGGAGAAGAGAGGACTTGTCTTTGCTGTCCCCATGTCAGTCATTCAACTGCTGCTTGGGTGGGTGGACACGACCTCCTAAAAGAGGCTGTTTCCCTTGGCTAAGGAAAAGTGTTCAGAGAAGGGGCTCCTGTGACAGCCAGCACAGCAGCTGGGCAATGAGTGCCCCAACCAGGAAAGATGGGGGCAAGGTGACTATAGATCTATAATGGGAGTATAATTGAGAATGAATAGAAACTCCGAAGTATCCACATTGTTAATCATGAGTGAAGAGCTTAGTACAATATGACAGCCATAGAGAAGACAAGAAGAATATTTTGACATAGGGCAGTTTTTTTACTTATTTTCCATTTGTCCATTTATTTAATCTCTATAATTTTAGTCACTATCAGTGAATAGTGCTATAATGGGCACTTTGTGGTTTTCTAAGTGTTATAAAATATAGGGTATTACTTTGGGTTCCTTTAAAGCACAGCTGGGAAAATTGATTTAGGTACAGGTAGTATATTAGGGACATGACCCTAGGAGGCACAAATGAGGATGTGAAGAAAAGTGAGACAGAGAAGAAGAAAAAGGCTCCCTCAAAAAAGTTTGTGAATTGGCCGGACGCAGTGAATCACTCCTGTAATCCTAGTACTCTGGGAGGACGAGGCAGTGAGTTCAAGGCTAGCTAAGCAAAAGCAAGACCCCATCTCTACTAAAAATAGAAAAACTGAGTGAAAGGATTACTTGAGCCCAAGTTGGAGGTTGCTGTGAGCTATGATGTCACAGCACTCTACTAGGGCCATAGCTTGAGTTTTCATCTCAAAGAAAAAAAGTTTGTGAATCATTTGTAGTAAAAGCTCTTGTACAGCAGGTCTCCACTTTGGGCAAATGAAACTCAACCTCGTTAGTGATGTTTTAAGACATGCACCTAGAATTGTGCCACCTATTGCCAGGTCTTATTGCATGAAGATGGCTCCTAGAAGTGTGAACTCCATGGCATGTGCTGGCCACCTTGATTGTGGACTATGGATAATCTGACTTCAGAGAGACAAGATAAGTTTAGGCTCATCAAAGAAGGTTACATATAAGAAGCAAGATTTTAATATAGGGCTCAAGGATTGTTCCAATTGAGATAGATAAGGTGCAAAGAAATGTAACAATATTTATTTTTTATTTCAAAATGTTAGGAGGACACAAATGTTTTAGGTTACATGGCTCACTTTTATTGTGCTTGAGTCCTGCCTAGAGGTGTGTCCATTACCCAGTGAGTGTTCATACTACTCATTCATGGCTACTCACTCCCTGCTAGCTGTTTTCACTGAGTTTTGCTTCCCCATGAGCACTTGCAATATTATTTCAAGCATAAGAATAGGCATTTGAACTTGACCCTAAAGGGAATGAGGTATTATGAAGACTAATATGGGCGTGGAATACATGTATAATAAAAGCACTGACTTATTCAGATCATTATTGCAAAAGAGTATAGCAAGATGGTCAAGCATGCAGCCATTCGACATATGTTCATTAAGTATACCCTGGACCCTGCTAGGCACTCACAGCATCAAGACCAGAGGGTATTCCAGAACTGACCCAGCAGCATCCCCCAATCTGATTAAATTAGGACTGAGCCGCATGCCCTCTGTGGCAAAGGTCAGCCCTCATGCATGGTTCCACATCACCTGTTCTAACAGTCAGGTGGGCCACCCCGGCTGACCCAGGGTGAACCTGTGGGGGTCCTGGGCACATCCGAAAGCTATACGAAAGTTCCCCTAGATCAGGAGGGCCAAGCAGACTGAGTGGAGGCTCAGGAGGCCCAGGTTCCAGTTCCTGATCTGCCAGCAAGGCATTTCACAAGCATTTCTCCTAAGCCTCAATTTTCTTTTCTTTAAAAGCAAGGAGACTGAGCTTGAGGATGTCTAAAGGTTTCTACTATAAGCTCTGATCAGCCTCATTTTACAGATCAAGAACCTGTTTGACTCACTGCTCCCAATATTTAAGCCAGCACAGCTAAAGTTCATTCCTCATATTAAAGGTCATTGGCCCATTTGCAAGGTCCATAAAATGACAACACATCTTTTTATTCACTTGAAATTAGCCACCATGTTATTCTCTTAAATAAACATCTAGTGGAAATTCTTCACCTCATGAATTTTTATAACTCCGAGCAAATTCAGGTATGCCTTCCCTTTGTTCGGAGAGCTCTGCTATGGCATGCCTTAGCTTTCTACCCACCTGAATAAACATCTTTAATTCAATGTTGTACAACATTAATGATTTCTTATTGTATAATATTTTTAAAGAAAAAAGTATACTTATAAGAAAATGTGCTGATTGATAACAGAATAAACCATGCCCATGGAAAGCCTTTCTATTCAGTATATGGAGCCTCTAGAAAGCTGTGAAGTGGTGGCCTTGTTCAAACCTTAGCTGCTGCATCTAATGGTAAATAAAACACCACCTCAGGTACATAAAATAATAGTAAACATCAGTGCCTATAAATATTCTCAGATCTGCATGGTCAATGTCAGAACCTAAAGCAGCGGTTCTCAACCTGTGGGTTGTGAGCTCTTTGTAACCATGAAAATACATCGTGGCATTAGGAAGATTGAGAACCACTAATCTAAGCCCAGTAGGTGTTCAAACCTCCTGTCTTCTGTCACATGGGTATTCACTATAGCAAATCCAGGAAATTTTTCCTTCCTAAAACTAATCCCTGTTAATGCTGCTCTATTTTTAAAATCTTTTTTTTTTTTTTTTCTATTACAGAAGTGTAGTAGATTGAATGATGTACGCTTTCCCAAATATACATGTCCACATCCTAATCTCTGGGATCTGTGACTATAACCATATTTGAAGAAAGGTCTTTGCAGATACAATTAAAGGTGTGGAAATGAAGCGATCACTGTTTTAATTGAGTGGGTCCAAAATCCAATACACATACACAGAAGAGGAGGAAGCAGTGTTACATGGAGGCAGAAACTGAGCAATGTGGCCACAAGTCAAGGACTGCTGCCAGCCCCAAGAGTTGGAAGAGACAAGGCGCAGGTTTTCCCTTACAGCCTTTGGAGGGAGCACAGTCCTGCCAGATTTGGGGCTTCTGGCCTTCAGAACCATTAAAGAATATATTTCTGCTTTAAAAAAAAAAAGTCATAAAATATTTACAAAATCTTCACCAAATATTTTTTACAGGTTGACCACCTCTTTCTGCACACACACAAAGTCCTTTCTCCTACTCACAGTAAAAATGGTCCAAGATATCTGTTGTTATAGTTTTTCTATGTATAATGACTTTTGAGACACCCCGTACATTTCAGTGGCAAAATTAATAAGATTTGCAAGATCTCAACCCTGATTGGGAGTGAAAGCTACTCTTTTAAGTGAGAAGTCGAATTCTACAAAAGGAGGGGTGACATTCTTCTTACATGCTTTCTTAAAAAAAAAAGGTCTATGCTCTAAGAAAAGGGACACTTTTTCTTAAATTCCACTAGCACATGAGGATTCATGGGAAAATGATATAGCACTAAGTTCCCCTAGGTGAAAAATCTGATTTGGTTGCTATTTTGGATAAAGAAATGATTTCTGAATGTTCAATGATGCTGGACTGCAGAGAAACTAGATTATAAATGTTGTGTATTTACAAAAATTTGAGAAAATGAAACAGTGTATCTGCCAGCTTTGGACATGCAGTAATGATACGTCACATTTTATAGATGTAATGACTTTGGAAAACAATTTAGTTTTGCTTTTTAGGACTTGAAAGCTATGAGTGTAGTAAAACAACAATGAAGGTATCATTCTACATATTTGCATTTCCAAGTCATCTACATTATTCAAAGCCCAAAGTGTCATAAAAACATGGAGTTAGGGACTTTAAAAGCCATAAAGAAACCCACTCACCCAGGAGTCCCTCACAGGCGTTTATTCTTGATTTGAATATTTCTGAGGGAAAGGTAGGGGGAGTCATTTGTTAAAATCTCAGTCCCCTACTAGGCCAGAGCTAATTTTTATCTTTTCTTCATTCTTTCCTTTCTCCTTCCCCGTCACCCTTCTTCTAACCTCATTCCCTTCATCTTTCCTATCTCCTTCCTTCACTTTCTCTCTTTCCTTCCTTTTTTCTCTTCTTTGCTTCTTTTTTCTTTATATTACCCCCAATCTTTCCCTCTCTGCCTTCCTTTCTTCTTTATCAGAAATGGCTTTGCCATTGAAAAGCTTTGCCTACTGCTGTGCAAAACCTCCCTTCCCTCTAAATGTGCCCACTTGTGCAGTTTTCCATCTGGGTCCCTCAGAATGAGGGTACTTGCCTCGTGGGACTCCTCACTTCCACTCCTCTTCTTCTCCAACTCTCAGATGTCTCCAAAAACTCACTTGTAATGTCTGATGAACTGGAAAGCAGGGTTGCAAATGAGATCAGGAATATTATTTTCAATGTTTATATATCAGCTACATTTTTATTGTGCAGGTATTTTATCTTAGGAAGAAAGAGGAAATGGCCGGGCAATAATAATAATAAAACAGGAAATCTTTTGCATATTTGCCATGTGCCAGATAATGTACAAGGTGCTTTTAGGGACTATCTCATTGAAATCTTGCCACCTGCAAGAAAGCTACAGTTAGCCTCTTGGCACAGGGAGTTGAAAAACCATGTCCATGGTCAGCCCACTAAGGAAGGGCAGCATTAAACATTTAGTCTCTATCTGTTTATCTTCTGAGCTGGTCCCACCACATGGTCTTGTGTTCCACGTTGAATTGCTAGAATGACATTCTAGCTAACATTTAATTCTATTACCCAGTTTTTATAGTTAGAATTACCTAGAGGACTAGAAGATTTATTTCCATTTATAAGCTCTCCACTCCTGCAAGGAAGACTCAGCATCTGCAGAGGAAAATCTCTTGGGGTCTCTCCTGCCACCTGTATCAGGCTCCTAATGCAATGTCCTCTCAGACTCGCATATGTGCAGCCTCCCCCCTCACCTCACCTTCTGGAAATCAGCATGCCTCCTCCCCACTCAGCACTCTGCCTTAGCCCCTGGAGGCATCCTGCCTTTTGTTTGTAAATGTCTTAACACAATAACTAAGAAAATGCCAGGAAAGCTATGTTAACCAGTGTGATGAAAATGTGTCAAACAGAGGCAAGAGAATCGCATAAACCCAAGAGTTGGAGTTACTGTGAGCCGTGTGACGTCATGGCACTCTACCAGAGGGCGGTACAGTGAGACTCTGTCTCTACAAAAAAAAAAAAAAAAAGTGTCAAACGGTCTATAAAACAAGTGTATGGTGCCCCATGATCGCATTAATGTACACAGCTATGATTTAATAATAAAAAAAAAAGAAAAAAGAAATTCCCCTGTAGGAGCCTTTTCACCTCCAACAGATTAGGAGAGCTCCAGGGCAAAGTCCAGGCCTCTTGCAGCTCTTTTCATAAGACAGGCTCTCAACTCACACAAGCTGGATGTATTTAAAGACGTGTTCCCTTGCCCAGCATCTTCATTAAGGGCTCAAGCTCCCCTTCCTCTCCTCATCTGCATACATACTCTGACAGTAAAGTTGATAAACTCATCTTTGAGAAAATGCTACATCCTCATTGCTGAGTATCACTAAGGTCACCTTTGATGTACTCTCTTTGGGAAGCTATACACCATCACCAGAACCTAGTCTACCCTTCAAAGAAATTTTTCTAGGATGAGTTTGCAAACATAATTGTTCAACCTCACATGACACCATCATCATTCCAGATGGTCATTCCATAAAAAGTTTCAAAATTGCTTTGAAGAGTGGACAGGGCTCTGGCATCAATACATAGTTTTCCAAGGGGAGTATCTCAAAGGTGACTGTAGAGATATTCAGCAATGATGTAGGACAGCACTTTTTCTAGGAGGAGTTTGTGAACTTAATTGTCTGACCTTGTATGGGACTCCAGTTTCTCAAAGGAGCACTAGTAGACTTCAACTCCCAAATTCTTTCTTAAGCTTGCCCCGTCTGCTTTACAGGATCACCCACACAACTTTGAATTTTTCTCAGAAGCCTGCATAGAAATAGGGGACTCAATAGTATGTTTTATACTTAAATTCTTCATTCACATGGTACAGAAAAGAAGAAAAAAGAAAAAAATTATAAAAACCACGATACTAGCCGCTGTAGAGTTTCAGCTTCCAAAGGAGATGTTAGAAGAAGATTGCTTTTGACAGAGGCCCTCAAGAGAAGTTTGAGCTTCCCATGGCACATGTAACCGTTAGTGAAAAGCCCCTGAAGCATTTGGGCATAATTTTCTCTCTTAATAAACGATTAATTCCCTTGTAAAAGGCTGGATGGGGACCACTCATTACTTGTTAGTGCGGTCATTCCATTTCCCTGTGCCTGCTGTAAGTTGCTCTTGAAAGCTTTATAATGTGCCATCAGGGGGTCATTCCAGGGGCTGGGATACAAGTGAAACCAAAGAGGAGGCTGCAGAGGCCCAGATTAAGCTGCCATGGTCTACCTCAGTCCTGACACTCCTGCTTTCATTGATAGCTTTCAATTCTATTTATCAGTCTCCAAGTGGCTTTCCCATTCTGGAGTTCTCTATGACACAATCAACATGTTCTAAACACACCTCCCTTCTTCCCAGGAGATCATCCCCCTAGCTTAGGGTCTGGCCAGTTTCTGATGATGGTAGCAGCTGCCATCATTCTTTGAAAACTTCCTAATGCACAGGCACTATGCCTGGCGCGTCCATAGAGTTATACTCTTTAATACTCATAAATGCTGAGGCAGACACCTGTGCCATTATTATAAATCTATAATCAATAGCACTACATATTATATGTTATAGAATTATATATAATTAAGATAATGTTCAATAAAAGGTACAATAGAATGTGAATTAAATAATAATAATCCCTATTTCATGACTTAGCTGGGAAAGATCATCCTGGGTCCGTCAACTAATAAGATCTCAAAACCAAATTTGTACCTAGGCTTTTCCAACTCTCAAGTTTTTGCCCATGAC
Organism: Loris lydekkerianus; assembly: GCA_963574355.1. NCBI lineage: Eukaryota > Metazoa > Chordata > Mammalia > Primates > Lorisidae > Loris > Loris lydekkerianus. The sequence continues at coordinate 34,531 of CAUYPK010032214.1, read as the reverse complement.
TAGCCTGCTATGCCACCTGTCTGTCCATCTGTCAAGGTCAAGCTGAAATGGTCAACTCCCTACTTGAAGAGCCTTTTTTGGTGACAACAAAGCTAATTGAGAACATGATCCCCCCTTCCACAAAATTTTTACGTATGTAAATGTGCATTATTGAATCCTTCCAAGGCCTCATTTTGTCAAAATCAGAAGAAGCGCCAGTTAGCCCCGTATCTAAAACTTGTAGAAAAGTAGCTAAAACCTTTTAGAAAGCTCTTCAGAAAACGCCACAGATAGAAAACAGTCATTAAACTTTATGCCAAATATCTTCAAATCAGAAAATAGGTTCTTCATCTTTGTTTCCCTTTCCCTTCTCTCTCTCTCTTTGGTCTGTCTCTCTCTCTCTCTCTCTCTCCATAAGTATGTACATATGTAAAAAGACAGTAAACATTGAATGAAAGGCAGGACTGGGTGGGACTGGGTTGATCATACAAGTAAATGTACTTTTTGCCATTTTCTTTTTAAGTTTGTTCAGTGGTAGTTCTCTTCCATTGTTCCTAGTTAAAAACTCAGCAGTGCCTTGACTCATCACAATTATGCAGTAAAAATAATTCCCCATCACTTTAAATCAGAATAATAATTAAAATTTATAGTTCTTATAGATGTCAAAGCTTATCAACATGATTCAAAGTTTTGGCCAATCTTCCTACCTAGGCCAGACCTGCAACTAGACCTGTCACTAAGGGAGGGTGGGAGATCCAGGAAGCTGATTTTCTGTTCCAGTTCCTCCTTATCTGGTTTTCTATATCGTTTTGACTCTTGTAGACTTACATCATGGTAAAGTTACACCTGAAACTCTTACGAATTGCCTCTGCACTTTTGGATAACAAATGCAATGTATACTATATAGCCATATATTGTATAGTAACATTTAATATTCAATGTAGCAAATATTTTTTTAAAAACTCAAAACAGGCCAGGCACTGTGGCTCATGCCTTTAATCAAGCACTCTGAGAGGCTGAGGCGAGTGGATTCCTTGAGTGCAGGAGTTTGAGACCAGCCTGAGCCAAGAGGCATACCCGATCTCTACTAAAAATAGAAAAACCAGCCAGGTGTCGTGGTGTGCACCTGTAGTCCCAGCTACTCTGGAGGCTAAGGCAGAACAATCACTTGAACCCAAGAGTTTGAGGTCGCTATGAACTGTCGTGATGCCATGGTACTCTTATCCAGGGCAATAAAGTGAGACCCCGTCTCTAAAAAAAGAAAAACAAACCCAAAAACCCTTAAAACAACACAAATAAAGAAATAAATCCTACTGTCCCAAATGACCAGAGCTACTATTTTAACATATACCATTAATATCTCATTTTCATCTATAGATATCATATATACTGCAAATGCATTTTTAAGGGAGGTACTTTCTTTAGAATGTTGTGAAACCTTAGCAATAACCTTTCTCTGTTATATAATTCTTGACTACAGTAGATAAATATAAACCATATATCTTGTGTTGACAATAACTAAAACTTCTTTCATTTTTACCAATATGTCAGAAGATAGTAAAGAATAGAGACTACACTCTTGAGATCATTTCAGCATCCCCCAATTATTAACCAACTGCCCTATAGTACATGAAATCTTTAATGGTTCTAGGCATCAGTTTTCTAATATGTAAAATAAGGATAATGTAGTAACTTTCCTCATAGTGTTGTCAAGTGTAAAGCATGCCATTTAGTGTATACATTTAATGTTGTTAGAAGAGTGTCCAGCAAAAGTTTAAGTTCTGTACAACTGATGCTATGAAGATGAAGAGGCTGCCTCCAGAACTGCTAATATTCTCATCCAGTGATACATTCTATTCTCTAGAAACTTGTCATTTAGTTTGCAGTCTAAAATAAATGCGAACCAGACAATTAAAAAATATTTAAGTACTGGTCACTTCAGCAAGGTTGAGAAATCTTAGAGGGAAAAAAAAAAGTCACAATAGTTTTTATTGATAGTAAACAGGATGAAACTTGAAAGAATGTGAGCCCATTTGAGTCAAATAAATATAGCTTATTTAGTTGCTGTGATTTTCTGGGTCTTTTTCATGCACCCTAAAATTCAACCAGTTTTTGTAGTATAAAGTGATGACAGCCGACTGCTCTTAGCTAGATAAATAAACACACTTCTCCCTCCTGTGAAAGCCACATGTGGCCCCCACTGGCTCTGCAGCCCACTGCACATCTCAGGAGACTTGTCTTTGATTAGAGGTTATAAAAAAAAATAAAAGTTAAAGCTGGAATACTGGCCTCATTCCCTCCTCCATAGTTATTTCCCAGGGTATTCCCCTAAACTGGAGTGTCTGGGTTATCTCCCCTAACAATGAGAGGACCAAAAAGCACTGGGGCAGATGGCAGAGCCTCAGAAGTAAGAAATGAGGATTCTTTAGGTAGAAGCTGTCAGGATGTGGAAGGGATGGGCTAAGAAATCTTAGGAGGCAGTTAATGAACGTGAGCCAAGATGTTCTCACCATATTGGTCTGAATGTTTGCACACTTTTTGCTTCCCCTTAATTATTTCCTTTTTGTCCACTGGGTCTGGGTGTTGAGACTTGATTAGTTTATAAAGGGAAAAAAAAAAAAAAAAGCAAAGTGGGAGCCTTCTGCACAGACATATTATAAGCAATGTTATGAAACAGTCAGGGATAAACATGGCTCCACACATCTTGGAGAGACTTAGTTGTGGTCCCTCTAGGTGGGTATTTTTCAATCCTGTTTGCATTATTAGAATTATTTGAGAATTTTTTAAAAAGTCTAATGCTCAGGCTGAACCAAGACATTCATATTTTCAAGCGCTCCCTGAGTTATCTCCATGTGCAGTCAAGAATGAGAATCTCAGCTGGAGAGTTCAGGCCCACCCAGACAGGTGTATTCTTTTTCTGTCTGCTCAAGCCAGACCTCTCAGTGTAGGCCCTTGATCATAAGAGGACAGAATGAGGTGTGAGGAGTGGGTCCGAAACATGGTGAAGAGGAATAGGACTAGCTTTGTGGTCAGAAAGTTCTGCGTTCACATTCCAGCCCTGTCATGCACTTCTTAGCTTCCTGTATTTGAGTCAATTACTAAGCCTCCATCTCCTTTTTTGTTCATTCAAAGGGAATGATACTAGTACCAACTTTGCATTGGTTTTATAAGGATTACAGGGGAGATATTAAAAGTGCCTACAATGTACTTGTTATTTGAATAATAGACTTAAAATTTTAGAAATAAAATAGAGCATGTACTATTGACAGGAACAGTGATACCACAGTTACATGCACAGGACGGTACATTTCAAATGAACATATGTTCACAGTGTGGATTTCCTTCATGCTGACACCTGCCTCTGAATTCATAAGTGCTCATAATTACAGATATTAACTTTCTAAATAGAGGAGGTATTTCCCATGCGGAATGTGATGCTGAAAGTGAATTGAAATTCAATGGATACGTTCAGTGTCCCTGCTAAAGACTTCTAAGCAACGTGGAGACGTTATTGCAACCATCTTGGCAGGTGTCCAGTGAGTAGATAAGAACATGTGTTATCATCCAAGGACAGATCAACTAAGTGGGCTCAGAACTCCTAGAGTCATAAAATCATAAAATACTTAACTTACAAGAGATCACATAGTTCAGTGATTTTAAAATGTATATACTCTTAGCAGCAGAATGCTTCCTTCAACAGAAATGTTAAGGGCTAATACCCAATTCTTGTAAGTGAAATTCTTACTGTTGAAGTGATGCTTACTCACTTCATCTGAAGTGTTGTTTGGGGTTCTGGGCATTCCAAAGAATACATTGCCATGAATATTTGAACCCTCCAAAACTCACGTTAAAATTTAATCCCCAATGAAGGATTCCTCAGAGATGGGGGCTTGAAGAGGTGATTGGTCATAAAGGCTCCACCCTCATAAATGGGGTTTATCCAGGCAGGGATTACTAATGGATTAATGGTTATCATGAAAGTGGGACTGGTGGCTTTATAAGAATAGAGCTCTGAGTTAGCACACTGCGTGCCCTTGCTGTGTGACGCCCTGAGACCTCAGACCTCTGCAGAGTCACCCTCAGCAGGAAGGCTCTCCCCAGATGCAGCCTTTGACCTTGGACTTCTTAGCCTCCAAAATAATAAATAAACTTATTTTCCTTATAAATTATCCACTTTCATACATTCTGTTCTAAGCAACAGAACATAGACCAAGGTACACCGTTTGAAAATCACCAATTGAGTTAGAGATCCCGTGGGTAACAGTTACTCTGGCAGCAGCTGATGAGACTCATCACTCAGGAGCCCCACTGCTGTGCACTCCCCTCCAGCACTGAGAATGGGCCTAGTCATGTGACTGGCTATTGGCACATCCACTTTTTAGTATACTGGCACTTTTGAAACAGTTGCCACGCTGTAGAAAAGCTTGGGCTAGGCCACCCCATGATCAGATTATCTGAAAAGGGAAATGAAGACAAGGCTTGAGGGACCAGATTTGCAAGTCAAGCTCTCCTGAAGCCACCAGGCCTAGGTTAGCCTCCAAACAGTGGCAGCCTCATAGAGATTTCATGTGAGACCAGCAGAAGAAACACCTACCAAACGCAGGCCAGATTACAGGATGATGAGGAACATGGCTGTTGTTTTAAGCAACTAAGTTTTGCCATGAATAGTTATATGGCAAAAGAAATTGAAAAGTTACTTACGATAGCCCTTATTATATATATGGCGTCTATAACTTTGCCCGTCATAAAGAAAGTGATTCAATAATAAATATAGAACTAAGCCTATGTACCACTAAGTGAAAAACCTAGAAATATAATTAGCCTTCTCCTAAAGTACACAACTCATCTGCTTCCTCATTAGTGCAATAAAACCCCTAAATTCTTGATATCCAATCTAAATTCCTTAGCATAAACTATATTTTGAAATAGAATGAACTATTTTATTCCCTAAGACCAGAAGTCACATATCAGAAAACAGCTAAGAACAAAGGCCTTCTAAGTAATGAGATAAGATGTCACAATGTCCATGTACTATTGTTTAGAGGAGAGAGTCTCTCTCAAATCCTATATGCTTACTGAGTTCTATCTCAACATGAGTTTTCGAATTCCTAGTCCATAGTAGGCTGAGTAAAGGAGACCCTTGAAGTATTATTAAAGTCTGCATTACTAAAACTTCAATGATAGACAAGAAGTAAACAGAAACACTACAAAATAATATGGACATGAGTATTCAACTATACTTAAGTTCAGGGAAGTTTGGTGTAGACCAGCTGTTCTCAACCTGTGGGTCACGACCCACAGGAACTATATTAAGGGGCTGTGACATTAGAAAGGTTGAGAACCACTGGTGTAGACGTTAACAACTCTTCCCATAGTATGAAGTATCACAATAGTATAATATACCACAAGGACTGATTTGTTATCAATGGTCTTGAGAGCAATGAGAAAATTTGGTATTCTTTGGTTGATAATTGTTGTACCTCTAACTTGCACAGTTATTGCAGTATTGTGACATATTGTTATCAATCCAGTAGCTATTTCTTTGGAAAATCATCACTTCCTCATTTAGAGCATTGCTGTTTGTTGTATAAGCTCTAGTAGATCTGAACTCCCTGATCCTAGAAGAGAGAATTAAGCTCATTTCTGGCCAATTAGCATATTCCCTTCCCTGGCTACAGTGACTGGGAGATGGGATTGTGATCTCAACCTGTGACATTAGAGTTTTCCCCATGTTTTGCCAGAATTATCCAGAAAAACTGTCCTCTTTCCCTCGGATCCTAAGTTCTAAGGACACTTGGAGGACGGGGTACGAAGTGAGGAGGGAGACGTACTAACTGAAGCCATCTTACTTCTATGTGCAGAGAGTCTGAAAACAAAACTAAAGAGATGTAGGAATTATCAAAAGATAGGGATAAAGAGAAAAATTCCAATGATGTCAGCTTCTGAATATGACCTCAGCCTCACTCTGTGAGCTTCTAAAATGAATAAGCCTTTTATATTTACCTTTTTGCTCAGGTCAATTATAGTTACACACTTTCTCTGGTAAACAAGACTTTATCCTAACAAACCTACTTGGTCAAAATACTTTCATTGAATTCACCATCCATGTAGTCCTTCATGGTAATATGCAAAGCGACCAGTATAGCAGGATGGTCCCTATTTCATCCATGGTGAAAACGAGCCTCCTGTGAGGGTCATGCCTATATCCACATTGCAAATCAGCTGTAGAGCTTAGTTGAGGAAAAAGGCCCTCTGTTGTTCAAGTCCAGAGAGTTCCCACTGCACTGATTCATAAAATTATTGTCCAATATCTTCTATTGCTAAGATAGTGTCAGGGCTTAAAGTGGTAGAGAAAGTTAGACACATGGAAGGCACTGCTACCTTCACCTGCGTGGGGGTGGGAAGCATTAATTACTACTACCAAGGAGAAAGGCCGGACTACCTCTGGTGCCCTGTCAGTGTTCAGGGATTACTCACAGTAGGGAAGTAAGCACAGAGAATTTGATGTTGGGTTCCCAAAATGCGAAACTGGAGATGGGGATTCTTGCACAAATGATTTACTGGGGGGTAGGCTGTCTCAGGAGAAGAGAAAATGATAAAGAATAGGACTGGGAAGGACCTGAGGAAAGATGTGATGTCAGCCAGAATCTAGCCTCAGACTGAGCCCCAGGAAGCTTGGGAGTGACACCACAGAGTCACCACCTCCAATCCAGCTTTGTGCCTGATATCAGTCAATCACTGGCTGTGGGTTGTCCCCACTCTGAGGCTAAGGGGAATATTCTCCAAGCATTCTGAACAGGGAAGCTCCTATTGATTTAGATGATTCACTCATAAAGGGGTCCAAGGGACAGTTATGTGCTATTAACAGGACCATCCAAAAACCAAGAAATACATGTACCACCTGGTAAGGGGGCTCTAGGTGGTGCACCCCAGGATCTACTAAGAAGTCTAAGCAGGGCTTAGCCTACGATTCTGCTCTTCTCTCCATAATTTCTGGGAACACATCTGCCACACAGACCAAGCATGTGTGAGGTGGCACCAACACCAGGTCTGGGGCAAGATGCAGTGGTGGCATTCCTCATCCACACGTTATGCTTTAAATTCAGTGTGAAAGATGAAAACAGCTGACAGTCAGAATTATCATACAACATACACACGGAGGTTGGACAATTAACTTCACGAACTTGTCATAAAAAAGTGCTTTGACAGGTGGACGAGGCACTGGCTTCGAGGAATAGCTTTTGAGGTGAATACTTTGAAGGTCATTGTAGTGATATTCAACTATGAGATTTGCAACACTTTTTCCAGGGTGAGTTTAATTGTCTGACCTCATACACACTTAAATACGATAGACAAAATAAATTAACTGTATATAATGAAGGCTACATCTATATATGTACAAATAAATTTAATTTACTAGATTAAATTTATATCTGTATAATATAAATATTGTAAATATTTATTATATATAATATAAATACTGTAAATATCAAGATATTGTATTTATACAATATAATATAATATATTATAATATAACAATAACAAAATAAATATATCAAGAACCAGGCCAAACTGTGCTTAAACAAATTCCAAGGATTTAATTGGAAATCTGTCATATCAGTGAGTGATCAATCTGAGATGTTTTTAGCAAAGCATTTCTGACAGGGGCTCTGACCTGGATGCTTTGCCGTCACAATGAATCTTTGACTTAAGTCTCAGTGTTTCACCAGGGTTACAGTCACTGCCTCACCTAGTGACTAAGGATTATTCATTCAAATCTGCAGACCATGTATAAGGCTTTTATAAGTTCACAGAAGAAAGTTACGTGGCTACTGGATGATTTCTTTCTTTCTTTTCCCAAGAAGAATGTGGCAAGGAAATTTATTTTGCTTTATAATTTGAGAAGATTGTGGAGAGGTAAAATGTAACCCTACACTATTAGATTAAAAAAAATTTACAGGCTGATGCCTGTGGCTCAGAGAGTAGGGTGCCGGCCCCATATACCGAGAGTGGTGGGTTTGAACCCAGCACCAGCCAAACTGCAACAACAACAACAATAACAACAACAAAATAGCCGGGCGTTGTGGTGGGCACCTGTAGCCCCAGGTACTTGGGAGGCTGAGGCCAAAGAATCATCTAAGCCCAAAAGCTGGAGGTTGCTGTGAGCTGTGACACTATAGCACTCTACCAAGGTTATAGAGTAATACTCTAAAAAATAAAAATAATAATAAATAAAAATAAAAATAAATCACATTTTAAAAAATCTTTCAGAATCAAATAAATTCTGTTATCCTGCATGGTTGGTAGAAAATCCCTTCTCATTGTCAAAGCATAATTTTGAGAAAGATAAAATAGTAACTCAGACAAATGTAAAATGAACACAAGTCAAAGATTTAGTCAAGGCATTAATTACTGAGAGGAACAGCAAGATGTTAATGCCAACCCAAAGAACATCTGATAAGATTAATATTTAAAGGCAAGGTCATCAAGACAGGTTAGGGTAAGATTGCTGAATTAGATACAAAAGTGGTTAATGTCGAACAGGTTACACACCAGAACTTTTGAAGTTATATGATTAGAAATAATTAACATCTCTACTGAACAGAAATCTGTAGGATAGGATATATCTTCACTAAGTGTGAGATCTCTGATCAATAGCAGACAATGAATGAAACAACCTGCATTTGCTTAACACCTGCTCCTCAGTATGACACTGAGTAATCCAGCCACTCACCTGTGGCCTCATATTCAAGTTTGGAAAGATTTTTATTAATACTTATTATTACCGAGGCTCTCTCTCCCTGTGGATGGGTCCACCCAAGAGTCTTAGTCCTTTTACAAATGAGGATATAGGGAAAGGGCCAGGCCTTTGGCTTCCTAGGCCATCACCTATACGAGTGCTCCATTGTAACCTAACCCTGATACCATTTTAGGCCTCTGTCTTAGATTGCCTCAGTATGGGGGATGGACCCTAGGATAACTCCCAGTGCCGCCTACCTCCAGGTATCCCTGCATCTGTGTAACCTCCTCCCCTTAAATGAGGGTAGGAGCTATTACTTGCCTTTAGCTAATGGAATAATGCAAAGAAGAAGTGATTTGTGCAGATGTATTTAAAGTCCTAAAACAGTTGATTTTGTGTAAAAGGAGATCATCCAAGGTGAGCTCAATGAATCAGGTGAAATCCCTTAAGAGGGAGGCTGAGCTACCTCTGAAGCAAGAGATTCTCCTGCTGGCCTTGAAGAAGTCAGTCGCCATCTTTTGAGAGAACCATCTGGCAAAGAACCACAGGTTGCATGTGGGAGTTGAGAATGGACCTAACTGACCACCAGTGGTAAGAAAACTTTAGTCTTACAACCATAAGAAAAAGAATTCTGCCAACAGCCATGCACACTTAAAAGGAGACCCCAGAAAGAAATGCAGGCCCACTGACTCTTTGATTGTACCTGTGAGACCCTGAGCAGGGGACTCAACCGAGTGTTAACTATGAGACACTAAGCGTGTAATGTTTAAAGCTACGTTTGTGGCAATTTACACAATGACAGATAATGAATACATTCAGGGACACTCAACACAGGGTCTACTTCACTGACAGCAGACCTCACCACAGAATTCCCCTCCAATGCTCTCGAGGCCATAGTCCATATTTTCATCCACCTTCAGGATCTGGAGTCCACTTCTTTGTCTGGGACATGCAAGCCAGCCTGTGTATCTGCCAGGCACAGAAAGCCCTCCAACCCACCAAGCCAGTCCTAACTTTTAGCTCCTACACCTTCCTTTTTGAGCATGAAACTCCAAAGCTCTATCCTTAGCAATTTTGGGAAGGATAAAGGACAGAGGAAATAAATGCTTTAGCTTTTAGAAAATGCAGTGTTAGCCTCTTTCCTGGAATGAGAGTGGGAAAGGGAGATTCTAATACCATTTAATTTTTTTTAATTAAAAACTCACCTTTTAAAAGAGAGTTATTACTGTAATATGCATTATATAACTGGGCTGTAATAGTCCTTTGAGGTAGGATTACAAAATGAATGGGCATTCTTAACACTTCCCTGATGATACACCTTGCATCCCTCGCCATCATAAAAGAGAAAAAGGACCAATGGCAGAAATATGGTATCAGTAATAATGAATTGAAGGCCATCGAGACAGGGGAAAAGAAGCTTCCTGAGAGGGCTTCAAGAAGTTGTGGAACTCAATTTATCGGTAAGCCCAATCCTGGGAACTAGCCTTTTCAATAGTGTTTTCCAAACCCCCCACATGTTACACTTACCTGGGGATGTTTTGAAAATCCCAGTGCCCAGGCCATGCCTCAGATAATTAAATCACATTTTTGGTAAGTGTAATCCAAGAATTGGCACTTTAAAAATTTCATTATTCTTTTTTAATATCACTAAGTTTTAACACTTCCCAGGCAATTTCATTGTGCAGCCACATTTTAGAACCACGGCTTTGCACTTTGTTCCTTTGTTTGGAACCGGGATGCTCATATATTAGCACTTAAGCTTCATCTGGAAAGGCTGACAACACCCAGATTCCTGGGTCCCATGTGCTAGAGTTTCTGATTCAGTAGATTTAGAGTGGAGCCAAGAATCTGCATTTCTTAGAAGTTCCCAGGTGATGCTGATACCAATCAAGCATTCTTTAGACAGCAAGAGCTAAATTTTACCTTAATAAAACTGCAAGCAAATTTTTTTATCAGTGGTTAAAATATTAACGATGCTTAACTGTATATGATCGGTTTTATATTTATGGATACATAGAATTAATAATTCCAGATAACATACTAATTTTTCTTATTTGAGAATATTACAGGGGTGCACAAGTTTTGGGTACATAATTTGCTTTTATAAATTTTAAACTTATCTCGCTCCTTAAGCAGCATGCCAGAGAGACCAACTACCTATAGGGAAAAGACTTCTGCACAAAGGCTACTGGGAGAGACCCAACTCCTCTGTACATTTACTCCAATGCAACTGAACTGTCTCTGCACATTTGTGTCCCCAAGGGGTTGTACAAATGATACCAGTGTTTAATCTTCACCTCTGGAAATTCTAATTTACTTAGTATGAGTACATATAAAATTAGATCTTGTTTCTTAGAGCAGTTTAAAGCTTACAGAAAATCCTGAGTTCCCATGTACTCTCCCTTGCCATCCTCACATGGTTTTCCCTATAATTAACATCTTGAATTCTCCCTGTGTTGTACAGTTCTGTGGGTTTTGTCAAATCCATCCTGTTGTATATCCATCATTACAATATTTCAAAATAATTTCACTGCCCTAATAATCCTCTGGTGTTCCTCTCCCCTCTTGGGCCATTCCAAATTCATGGCCATTCCTGTTCTTTTATTGCCTATAGCTTTGCCTTTTCCTGAATGTCATATAGTTGGGATATTATAATAAATAGCTTTTTCTGACTGTTTTTACAATATTTTCACTTAGCAATATGCGTTTACATTTCCTCCATCTTTTTCTGTGGCTTGTAAGCTCATTTGTCTTTGTTGTTTAGTATTTCATCGTATGAGGATGCACATTTGTATGTTCACCCATCCATTCACCTACCAAACGGCCATCTTGGTTGCTTTCAAGTTTGGGCAATTATGGATAAAGCTGTTATAAACATTTCTGTGCAGGAAATTTTGTGTGGCCATACGTTTTCAATGCATTTGAGTAAACATCAAGAAGCACTATGGCTAGATCATATGGTAAGACTATATTTAGTTCGTAAGAAACCGCCAGGCTTTCTTCCAAAGTGGTCATGCCATTTTTCTTTCCCACCAGCACTGAATGAGAATTTCTGTCATTCCACATCCTCACCGGTATTTGGTGGTGTTAGTATTTTCAATTTTAGCCATTCTAATAGGGATATAATGATAGCTTGTTTTAATCTGCAATTCCTTGATAATATAAGATGTTGAATATATTTTCCTGTGTTTATTTACCACCTTATATAACTTCTTTGGTAAGATGCCTGGGAAATAGTATTTTCAAAGAAATAATATTCCTAGGATTCCTAGGTAGTTTTATTATTAAGCCAGGATTAATGATTACTGAAACCTAGAACTCACAGGGAACAGATAGAGCTCCTTTTTTTTGTCTCTTCACTAGAAGAAATTAGACTTAATAGTGTTCTTGTATTTCACCCATATTCCACCAACTTTAGTATCACAGAGCATGATGGCCTGACTTCTAGATGCAATAGAGCTTTTTCCTTTTTTGTAGCCCAGTCTTTTCTCCCTGGAAACAGGGAAGGCTAGAGAGTTGCCAGAGAACTACCCCCACATATTCCCAGGAGCTACCCCCATTCAATGTAACTAATAGGAGGGGGTGTATCAATACCCCAGCTCTCTCACCCTTCTAGGGGGTTAATTCTAAAATATGTTCTCCATTGGCTCCCAAAATTCCCCAGCAATATTTTCCTCACATGGGCAGACCATTTATTCCTCACTTTTCATTCTCTATCTCAGTTACTGACTCCCTTACCGGTGCCTCCTGAGATCATTTCCAAAATAAGCTACTCGCTCTTACATTCTCATCTCAGAGTCTACTTCTGGGAGAAGGTAAACCCACACATGCTCTGTATAGACAGAGTGAGTGATGGAGTAGATCATTCCAGGACACAAAGAAGAAAGTTGAGCAGAGCTAAGAAGGTCATATAACACGTGCAGATGTGCAACTGATGATGGATATTCAAACAGCATAGCTTTTGGACCATCAAATAAGCTTTTCCCTGAGTCACAAACCAGGAGCTAGATCTGTTAATTCATTTGCTAGGATATTGAAAAGTGACAAATAAATCAAAACTTGCTCTCTTTTACCATTTTCATAAATTTAATTGGTTTTATCTTGTGTTCATCAGAAAGCTGAGGGAGAATTTGTGGCCTTATGTTATAATATTTAATTGGGGGTTGTGATACCCGCCCCCCCCCCAAGAGGAGTAAGTAACAGAAAAAGTGAAGAAGGAAAGGTAGAGGAGTCACTTGGAAGGAGGAGGCTGTGTGGTGACCTGGCTGCCACGAGGAACACTGGTTACCCAACTATGGCCTTTGGGAAGCCGTATAAGCTACAACCCAGGACTGATGGGGTTGGGAGTGACGGGAAATGGGAAATGGTTACATAACCATTGCTTCCCATCACCAGTGGGCCGAAGGCCAGATTCCAGAGAATGGTTGTTGGGAATGGTGGACAGAGAGAATCCGCCATGGTTTCCCCTCCCCCCCAACACACATGCAGCAATGGAGGGAAGAGTGTGATGACCTCAGACCTCTCTCTTTCTCTGACATTTTCAACAGGCTGAGTGTCCTGACTCCTTAAAGACCCCACTGTGCTATTTTATATATTTTGTAAGGATTTAGCAGCTCTAGAAAGAAAGAAAGAGAGAAAGAAAGAAAGAAGGGAGAGAAGGAGGGAGGGAGGGAAGGGGAAAAAAAGAAAAGAAAGAATAAAAAGGAAAAGAAATAGAAAAGTCAGAGCTTCCTTTTGCCTTTTTGAAATAGCAGGGCTGAGCTGAGTTTCTCTGGCCCTGATTTCACCAGACATTTTAGCCTCTACCAAGTTCTGCTCCAGGATCACTGAGGGCAGAGCCATTCTCTGCGAGTCCCTGCAGCTGCCTCCATCACACTGTCAAAGAAGTTCTATGTGGACAAGGAACACGAGGCTCTTCAATTACATTGTAATTGACTTTAATGAGTCCTCCCATGGACTGTTAAATTCTTTATCTGCAGCCTAGTCTTTCATCAGGAAGCTTAATACCTCTGTCCTGTCCTTTGGAACAAAAAGAAAATGAGAGAAAATGAAAAAAAAAAAAAAACCAACAAAAAAAAAACCTCTCCCCCCAACCAAAAAAACCCCATACTATAGAAACAACTCACCAGGCTGCTGAGCTGCTGAGCCTACAAAAAGAGAGCCCCAGTGGGGAAATAAGATGGCAGCCACTTCATCAGCTGTGTGAGGAGCTCTCAGGGGGACATGCAGAACTCTGGCTGCCTTCTAAATGCAGAAAAGGAAAAACAAAAGTTCTTTGGTATTATTATTGATGCTCATAGAGCTTTTCTTAAAAGAACAAGCCTTCCAAGAAACTTTCTTCTTTCCTTCCTCTGTCTGGTGTTCACTGATTCCAGCCAGTTATGAGGTCCTGGATGGGCACTGGAGGTGCAGAGTGAAGGTGGCACAGGTAGACTGTGGCAGGTAGCTCAGATTCAGCCAGGTGGCACCAGAATCTGGACATCCAGGTGAGGTGAGCATGTAAAGGAGAACTGTGAAGAACCAGCAGGAGTCACCCAGGTGGGACGGAGAACAAGTGCAAAGGACCAGAGGTCAGAGAGGACACAGCAGGTGGGAGCGAGTGAGTGACACACGGCCCTTCACCTGAGCCCTCTGCTCCTGGATGGCAGTGAAGGTTCAGTAGTCCCCTCACCCTTGCCCTTTTGTGTTTCAGAATATTCTACTGAAAAAAAAGAAAAAAATCTCCCTTCTCCACAGGACTTGGCTAAGACTGATGGGTGATCTATGACAAGGCCAGAAATACACCTTCCAAATTTATATTTTGGCCTCATAAATGGCTGACTGAATGGATTTCCCTCACTAACTAATTAGATCAAACTTTAAGATTAACCAAACTTTAAGATTCCTTCCTCCCCCCAGGTCTCTGTACGTTGGTCCACTGTCAGGCCATCCCACATTCTTCCATCCTACTTCCCCATACCTGGATCTTTCTAGCCTTGTTCACTCCTCTGTAAAAACAATTTTAAAAAAATATCTTTTTGCCTAACTCTCGAGAAGCCCACAGCTCATGATTGGAACATTGTACAGATTGCAAGGGTTCTCCCCGAACTTCACAATTCTCCTTTAGAGTGAAGTCTCCCCTTACTGGGTCCTGACCTGTTTTTACTTGCTATGTCTGAGTATGGGCACTAGTAGTTCTTAATATTCAGAGTCACTCTTAAACCTGACCTTGCATCAGAATCCATGTAGGCCTTGCTAAGGCACACAGTGTTGGCTCCCACCCCCAGAGTTTCAGATCCACCATGTCGTGGGAAGGCTCTGGAATTTGCATTTCTGACATGTTTCCAAGTAAGGCAGACGCCCCTTACCTGGCAGCACCTTAAAAACCACTGTAGGACCCAATAGGGAGAGGAAAATGAAGGGATCTGCAGAAAGTTAGGCAGAGTCTTAAACATGTAGGACCAGAAAGTTCTATTTGTTTTGTTTGTTTGTTTATTTGAGACAGAGTCTCACTCAGTTGCCCCAGGCTAGCGTGCTATGGTGTCAATCTAGCTCATAGTAACTTCACACTTCTGGGTTTAAGTAATCATCCTGCCTCAGCTTCCTAAGTAGCTGGGACTATAGGCCTGTACCACCATGCGTAGCCAATTGTATCTATCTTTAGTAGAGACAGAGTCTCACCCTTGCTCAGGGTGGTCTGGAACTCTTTAGCTCAAGGCTTCCTCCCTCTTCAGCCTCCCAGAATACTAGAATTACAGGTGTGAGTCACTATCCCCAAGCCTGTGAGTCCAGACTAACCCTAACCCTAACCTAACCTTAACCCTAACCCTCAGGCAAAGAGGATCATGGAAGGATGAAACCAGGAAGCCACTTATTCGCATCTGCTTCTTTTGTAACCCCCCTCCCCTGAAGTCTGGAGGACAAGTCAGGAGGGGTAGAATCCAGGCAGGAGGCCCCTGAGGAAGCTGCTGTGTGGGCTGGGTGAGGAATGACAGTGGCCTGGCCTGAGGCAGGGAGGAGGCTTGCTGGTGACTGAGGAGGAAATGGAGATTCAGGTGTATTTAGGCAGCAGCACAGTAGGGCTCCGGGGAAGGAGGAGGATAGAGGCATTCTGGATCCCTGGCTTTCGCCATAAGCGGAGTGCACTCCAAGAGACCAAAACCAAGAGGAGGAGAGAGGAGGCTGTGCCACCTGGAGTGTGGTCTTTTGGAAAAATCTGGAGTGGGGATGGACAAAACTAGATTCTGGAGAGTTAAAGTTTGGTCCAGGCCAGAAAGAGGCTTGGGAACTGTCAGGTGAAATACACATGGCAAAGAAAGCTGTGGGATAGATGATGCCACAGAGATGACCCAGGGTAGGAAGGAAAAAGAGGAGAGCCAGCTGACAGAGGATTGACCCCACAGCCCTGCAGGGCCTGGGCCAGCGCCAGCGCTGCCACCTCCCTCAACTCTCATGGCGTTTATGCCTCTGTTTCCCTCATAATTACACACGACTCAATTTTCTCTCCTTTTTCTGAACTCCAACCTGGGTACCTCTCCCATTTGTTAGTGGCAAGTCCTGCTTGTTCCAGGAAATGCATATTTTTCTTAGAGAAAGCATTTGACAAAGTCAACCATATTAATATGTCAATGTTTGTTTATGTTTAATACAGAGAAAGAAAGCAGATGACCAACATGAGAAATGTCTGCTCCCTTTCTTTGCTCTTTTTCTCTAGTGCCAGCCAACAGGTGGGAAGGTGGGAGTTGTCAGGGTGCCCCAAGGCTGGAGACACCGCCCACAGACCCTCGGCAGACGGCCGCACGAGGAATTCCTGCTTGCAAACAGCGCTCAGGACCCAGCCCGTAGACTTCTTTAAGGGAAAGGAAATGGAGCACTGTGCCCCAGAAACTGTTTGTCATATGGTTGTGCATATTTATACAGTGACTGTTATATTTTTAGATGGAAGGAGGTGGAGATTTTTCCTCAGTTTCTATGGTAAATTGCTTGTAAAGTCTGCATTTGTATCATTAAAGTAATAATACTGAATCAACCAATTTGCCCAAGCAGGAATTGTACCCCATTGTCAGATTTTAAAATACACAGACCCTTTAAAAGCAGAACCAATGTTAATGGAAGAATATTAAATTATTTTTTAAATTTACTGCCCTCAGATAAGAAGTTAAAATCCCCCAGTGTTACTCAGCTTTCATTCGTTGAGTCCCCTAGAACCGTGAATGTGGCAGAGGAGTCGGGCCCTCCTTTCATGACTTAATCACCTTAGATCTGTTTTCTCCAGCCCGGGGGTCACAGACCACAAATAGTTACTGGGCACTGAAGGTGTGGTGAGTCCAAATTGAGATGTACTGCAAGGGTCAAATCCACACTGCGTTTGGGAGAATATAAAATATTTTTATGTTGATTTCATGTGGGGTGATAATAGTTTTTGATAGATGAAATTAAATAAAATTATTATTACAAAATCTTTCCATGGTGTATCAGTTTGCTAGGACAGCCATTAACAAAGCACCACAGACTAGGTGGCTTAACCAGTTATTTATCATCTCACAGTTCTGGAGGCTGCAAGTCTGGAATGAGGGTGCTGGCAGGTTGATTCCTTCTGAGGGCTGTGAGAGGAAGGTCTGTCAGGCCTCTCTTCTTGGCTTACGGATGGCCGCCTTCTCCTTCTATCTCTGCATTGTCTACGCGCTGCTCATGCCTGTCTCCGTGTCCCAATTTTCCCTTTTTCTAAGAACGTTAGTTATACTCAATCAGGGTCCTCCCCAATTTCTTCATTTGAACTGAACAACCCCCGTAAAGATCCTATCTCCAAATAAGGGCACGTTCTGAGGGTCTGGGGGTCAGAATTCAAACATAACTTCTTTAGGGGAATACAATTCAAACCATAAAACACTGTTAGTTTTTCCTTTTCTTTAAAAACGGCTGCTAGAAAGTGTAAAATGACATATGTAGCTCACATTAACTTTCTATCACATAGCACTGCTCTAGAATCACTTCTCTCCCCCCAGTCTGGTGGTGGCAGAGGCAGGGACAGGGGTATTGCTGAGGGAAAAAAGTTACAGCTTTCCTGAAGTGCCAATCATCTGAAAACATTCCAAACTGTCGAACGGCATGATCGTAGTTCCCATAATTCTGTGAGAAGTCTGAACCTAACTTGACCTTGCAACACCACCATACTGAAGGTGATTACAAGTTTCTATTATTTGTAATGGGGTGGGGAGAGTTGGTTACAGGGAAGAGGAGCCCGTTTTATTCATTCATCCATCCATCCATCCACTTACTCATCTTACAGTTTGTACCTCTAGAATATCTAAAAGTCTTGGCTAAAGGAGAGTTTAGAAATAAGAGCTGGGGAGTATAGATTTTAAACAGGAAGCTAGACAGTATTCTGAGCTAGTGAGAGAAAATAGAAAAGAGGTCAGGGAAGAGATCTATGAAAACAAGAGACAGGAACCAATATTTAGGCTTTATCCAAGACTTTCCACCTCTTTCCTTATACATGAGGAAAACCAGGGCTTTTTAAGGAAAGTTTGCCCAGAACTTAGATATGAACTCCTCTCACCATACATTGTTTCTGACAGGGCTTCGACACCTCATCAGTATTCAGGGCCTGTGGGAATTTCTGCTGTGCCACCAAAAAAAAGAGAGAGAGAGAGATAAAGAAAGAAATAATAGTTGGAAGGAATTTGTTACCAACTTCTGCTCTTTTTGACTGAGCCAGGGAGCAAAATTAGTCTAATTTAGCAAGGCATAGAAGAAGAGCATGATAGGTTCTTGAAACATGCATAAATCTTATTTTTCTCTTTGATTGAATTGGGTCTGAGTTGACTCCTGTGTAAAATCAGGTATGGGCCCTCTCCCTGGAAGCATAGAATGAAGTCTTTTTAACAAGGTTCTGTTGAGTTGTTTGTATCTCTCAAAGAAACCCCTTAGAGACTGAGTTACTCAGAACTAAAATTAACTGCAGGCTCTAGCTTCCTAGACTCCTAATAGCCCCGTACAGCACAGGGAGCATTGGTAAGCACACTAATCTCCTGCATTGACCTCTTTACCATACTCCTTACCACTACAGCAAAGCACATTTTTTTTTTTTTTTTTTTTTTTTTTTTTGGTAGAGAAGAGACACAAAACTATTCCAAGTCCGCAGAATTGCCCAAAGGAGATAAGGTTGCATTGCATTAACCTTCCTACTCAGCATGTTCCTGGCTCCAATATGAAAGAAAACAAGGGGCTCTAATTAATTTCAGTTATTACTGGTGGTTCACAAAATTCAGACTGATATTTCCTCCCAGATCTGGACATCTCTAACAAAGCTTTGTCTGAGATAGAGGGGCATGTCGGTCACATAGCTTATTTCTGACTCTCTAAGATTCAGGAGATAAACATTTCTTTCAGGAATCGTCAGCCTCACAGCTTTATTAAATGCTTGCATAATAGCACTTTAAAGACAGAGCATGACAGGAAGGTCTAAATAGACCATGGAACAAGAACTTAGCAGAGATAATTGGTCACACGAAAATACCACATTAGTACCCTGTAGAACTGGCCACAAATCAATTGAGCAATAATATTTCTTGCCTTTGGTGAGTTAACATGCAGGAAAGGGCATGGTATCTTCCAAGCCAGAAATAAGAAAAAAATAGGATATTGGCCTTTCGCTTTTGCTCATGTCATTTTAATCTGACTGGCTCAGTGAAAGTCATCAATCTCTTTACTTTGTACCTGTGCTTAGATTTCTTATTGTAGCTCATGGAAACCCATGTGTTGGAGATAAACATGTTCTAAGAATCCATTTTTAAGTCACTCCATTTTTTTTTTAGTATGTCTTGAGCTTGACTCCTGCTGATTTCTGTTTAAGATCATGTGTGGTAGTTTGATATTAATTTAATTGATTTACATTCAATTTATGTTTATTTAATTAATGGCCTCCATGCATTCATACCCTTTACCCTGAAGCTTTCTAGCACCCTCTAGCTCTCGATGTGGTCATCTGACATCCTCAGGTCAATGAGAATTGTACACATGGGAGCAAAGCAAAGGCTTAAAAAAGACCACGTACATGTCTGCTTCCTCTCTTGCTTTCTCTGCTTCTCTGTGATAACAGCAACAGGCTAGTCCAGTAGAGACATGTGAGCAATTTGGAGAGCAGAGACCACCTCAGAACCAGCCAGCCCCAGTCACCCAGTCAGGGCACCTGAGACACGGTAGGAAGTCCAGCCAGTCCGAACAAGCCTGGCCTAAACCAGTAAGGCCTGCAGTCAATATGAAGTTTTTTGAGAAAAACAAAACAATATCGCTCATGCTTAAGGCATTGTGTTATGGGTTAACTGTTATACAGCATTATTGTGATAGCTAAAAAAAGGGGAGGTGATAGAAAATGAATATCTGAATACATTCATTCTGCCAGATGAAAATTAATAGTATCTCTTGCCAAATGAATGTGAAAAAATCTTGCCATTGCAGAAGCAATATGCCATTTGACTGTTCTATGCAGAGGCTGGGAACTGCTCTCCCCTGAGCCTTCTGAGCACCTAGGCATGGGTCTGTCTCTCTGACAGCAACACAAGACCAATTTCTTCCCACTCGCAGAAAGGGTCACTGCTATCTCAACCTACCCCCGACAACCCTATCTCAACCTGATCTCAGATGGGCTCTAAGAAATGAAATTTGTACACTTGATACTGCATTAATTGTTTTCCTCTAAAGCTATAAGACATTGGCCTGCCTCTTGCCTTTAAGAGAAATCATATTTGTGAAAGTTTTGAGATGAAAGACGATGTTGGATCATCTAATCAAATAATGTTCTTATATGCAAGGAGGACTTGTCTTTTCTTTCCCAAAAGGACATGCATGAGCTCTGCTAATACAATTTTTTTAAAGAGACAAAAAACAGAGTTACCCCGTTTGAAGCAGGCTGGGGAGAGGGCAGTGAAGAAAGCCTCTCTCCCAATACCCTGCTCTTTCCTTCCTGCACATCTCCCACTTCCCTAAGAGGGGCCCTCTAGCATCACAGACTCACGGAGGATTAATGTTCCTCAAACTTTAACGAGCATAGGAATCATCTGGAGTCTTGTTAAAACTCAGCTTTAGATTCAAGAGCTCTGAAGAGGAGGGTGAGATTCTGAACTTCTCATGAGCTCTCAGATGACAGGAAGCAGCTGATGCTGGAGCGTGCACGGAGTGGCAAGGCCTTAGGATGCTGCAGAACAATTTGAAAAACACTGACTCGTTTGAGTTCTCCCGTTGGCAAAGAGGGAACGTGACTCCGGGGAGGTCACATTTAATGTCAGAGCTGGGAATCATCACAGAGATGAACGTTCTCTCTTGCCCATGTCTCTTTATTACCCAAATCTTCACAGGTTCATCTTAGACAACAAAAGAACTACTTAATAAATAAATGGGCCCAACCTTTACATGTGTCTTTTTCTGTCTGTTGTTAAGAGATATTTTAACTCACTTAAAGAATTTCTGGTTTTAAAATTGACTAATTTCAAGAACTTTCACAGAGGAAAAATATATACTAAAGACTTCTAGTTTAAAAGAGTATCTGTTACAACTTCTTACACACCACTGAAACACATATAAATGCACACAAAACAACCAAAACAAAACAAAAGGATCATGTCACTCCGAAAATAAAGAGTGCTGTGTAACCTAGTTTCAGAATTTGGAAGGAACCTGCTTTTTCTATAAAGGCATTAAGGTTAGATTGTTGATGGCTTTGCTCTGTGAGACAGAGCAATTCTACTTGCTGGAAAAAATGAAGAGGAAAATGGCTTTCACCAGTTTGATCTCACTCATAGAAGTTTAGCATTTAAACTCTGACTCCCTCCAGCAAAGTTGGCAGCCACTTCTATGCACGGGTATTCTTCAGGGAGAACCACTCAGACAGTTTGCTATGGAGAAGACACCAACCAGTCCTACAATGTCATCCTAGATGGACATTCTTCGATAGCCCAATTGCATTGAGAATGACACACTTCAACTCACAATTCAACTTTGACATTCTAACTGGCTCCATAAGCAAGAAAACCTTTTTAAAAAATAATTTTTTTTTTGTTCTTTTATGGTTCAAGTTCCCAGGCCAGTAAGAGTTGCTGACCAGAACTTAGTAACTTTCTGTTGCATTGATGCATTTCCATTTGAGTTTCTTTCCCAGAAATGGTACCCAGGAGATAACTACAGAGACTTACACCACCTGTTAGTCCAGAAAGGGAAAGATAAATGATACGCCACCACAGATTATACCCATGGACCCACTGGGCCTGGGCATTAGACTGAAATAATGACCAATATTAACCCCTAGCTCATTATACTACAATGCTCATGAAGGGAGCTAGTTCTCCGCCATGTTTTGTTCATGGGATGTATGCACTAGCATGCTTTCTCATTGTGCTTGTATGGCCTCCACCCCACCCCAAACACATAACAACACTCACTCCCCTCACACACTATTCATTTTTACCTCCTTACAACCTCCCTGACCTTGTCAGTCAAGATGTGAGGTAGTCTGTGCCTCCCCTCCCAGCAGATGCATCGCTTATAGTAAATCCTTTCCTCCTTGACAATCCTTGCTGTCTTAGTAACTGATTTTCTATGTGGTGAACATAAACCCCCCAGTGGGTTTGTTAAAAATAAGAGAAAGGGTTCTACTGTTGCTACCAAAATGGACAGACTATTGAGCCCATCCACAGGCCGCCTGCCCTAACCAGGGACCAGATAAAAACTCCCCTCAACCAAAAATAAATAGAAAACACACCAACATAAAATTTCTCTCTCTCTCTCTCTCTCTCTCTCTCTCTTTTTCTTTTAAAGCAAACTCCACACATCAAAGGAAAGAATATTTTATGTTGAAATATCGGAGGACGACCGCATGGAAGGAAGCAGAATTTCTGACGGCTTGTGCCATGCTGGGTGGTTTGCTTAGCATGACCCTCTCCCTAGCTCACTCAACCTCTCCCTACTCACCTTCCTCACCCTCTCCCTAGCTCACTCTCCTGTCCCTCTCCCTAGGTCACTCTCCTCACCCTCTCCCTAGCTAACTCTCCTCACCATCTCTCTAGGTCACTCTCCTCACCCTCTCCCTACCTCACTCTCCTCACCTTCTCCCTAGCTCACTCTCCCCACCCTCTCCCTAGGTCACTCTCCTCACCCTCTCCCTGGCTCACTCTCCTCACCCTCTCCCTAGTTCATTCTCCTCACCCTCTCCCTACTCACTCTCCCCACCCTCTCCCTAGATTACTCTCCTCCCTAGCTCACTCTCCTCACCCTCTCCCTACTCACTCTCCCCACCCTTTCCCTAGCTCACTCACCCTGCCCTTTACCCTGGGTTTAGTTCAAATGTTACCTGCTTAATGAGGTCTTCCTTCCCCCTTCAGGGGTCCTGTAAGTACCTGTGGGCCACATGAGGCATTGTGATTGTATTTGTTCAAATTTTGTTTTTTTTACTTCAAAATAAGATGTGTGCAGTGTGCATAGGAATTTGTTCATAGTTGTTTTAAAAAACTATTGTCTGGCCCTCCAACGGTCTGAAGGACAGTAAACTGGCCCCCTTTTTAAAAAGTTGGAGGACCCCTGCGAACAGGCCTCCTGTTCCACACTCAGAGGGCACCATGTGATTTTTGTCTGTGTATAATTATTTGGGCAATTATTTTAACATCTTGTG
This sequence comes from Loris lydekkerianus, assembly GCA_963574355.1. Lineage (NCBI taxonomy): Eukaryota > Metazoa > Chordata > Mammalia > Primates > Lorisidae > Loris > Loris lydekkerianus. Next base: position 11,171 of record CAUYPK010032214.1, on the reverse strand, counting down.
ACTAATCGAGTTGCTACTGAGCATAAAATAGATGTTTAGCAAATAATTGTCCATGAGTTCCTGAATCCTATTGCTATAGAAGACATGTTTCATATATATAAAATAGAAACAGAAAGCCAGAAAGGGGGGAGAAAATGAAGGTGAAAATAGAACCTCAGGGTCAGGAACAGAACAGTGAGCTGAGGCAAAGGTGGCAGAGGAGACGGAGGGAATTTAAGGACACTGATGTTGTAAATCCAATTAAAGTCCTCTCCAGAGTTAAGAAAAAGCAGACACAATGTCCCTGAAAATCTGTGATGGGACAGAGACAGTGAGGGACAATCATACAAAAGATTTTTCTCAGAATTTAAAGGAAAAAGATAAAGAGATGAAAACAATGTGTAGAAAATGATACACAAAATGCTGGAGAGTTAAAAATCTAGCCGAAGAATTGTAGGCTTATCTGATGAGAAGAAACAAAGAAAATCAGAACCAAAAGCAAGATTATAAGGTTTTTTTTCTTTTAAATTTGAGAAGAATTCAAGAAAATACTCAAGGGTGCTGGTTAAACAAAGCTCACACATCCCAACAGCAACAATGAAACAAAAACATTAAGAAAAATCTCTGCAACTGGAAAACTGCTAGTGCTTGTTTTAATTAGTAGAACCCAACAATAATCCAATAATGACAAGTTGAGAAAACAAGTTATCTCAAAAGAAAAATAAAAATAAATAGATAAATGCCAGGAGATGATGGAGTAGAATCTAGAAAAGAAAAGAAAGGATTAGAAACCAGTAACTTTATACAAAGGCAAGTCTATGTCCCTAGGATAGAAGAACAAGAAGCTCTTAAGCATGCAAGTCTTCAGAAATTATACCAGTCCTGTACCTTTTTTGAATAATATTAATAATAAATTACCAAAAGTTTACATTCCTGCTGAATGAAAGATGATTCAAATTAAAGTGTCATGTTTTATTGTTAAAATATACACTCAGAATGTAAATTGAGCAATCATAAAATGGGATGCACAAAATAACAGCTTGCCAAATGTATAAATTAAAACTTAAAAGATGAGATAGACAAAATCCCACCCAATGAAGAAGATTTTTTTTGATAAGTTTTTTCATCTTTTATTCAGAAAATCAGAGATAAGTAAATGCATAAACAGTTTAAATACTATAAAATAAAAGTAGGAATTTGTAAGGAAGTACTGAAATGTGTAATATGTACATGGATAATCTGTTTAAAAAACATCTTTTCCCCTCAAATTTCCTTAAAATCATTGCAAGAATTAATCACATATTAAGCAACATCCAGGAAAAATTTTAAATTCCTAATTAATAAAAATTAAATTTGCCATATTCTCCAGCATGAATGTTTTATAACTGGAAATTGCTAGGAAAATTTTAAACAAAAGCTGAACTTTTGTAAAAATAATTTGTCATAATTTTAGTTGAGAGCTAGACATAGGTGTGTGTTTTCAGCTTAAATTGTTATATAATCTGAAGTTAATTTTAACATACTTCAGGATAATGAGAGGCTGTCCATGTGTGTTCATTTTAATTCAGACCATTAGGTTGTCATGGAACAATCCCCCCTCCAGTGGTTACTCAGCACTCCATCAAAGACCACATTCTGAGGGTGATCACCACAAGTGCCTCAGTAGTGTTGATCTCAGAACAAACACTACTAAGGCTTTGATAATTAGCATAATTAGTGTCAGAAATGAATTTTCTTTAGTGAGGCTTGTAGTTTCCTGGAAGATCAGGGCAAACTTTAGAAATGAGTTTTTATTTGTGACCTTCATGATGCTCAAGGTAATGGCTAGAAATATGTGAGAACCCAGCAGTGCCTCCCAAACATGGGTATAGAATTCAGAGCATCCTGCAGTCTTCCCATGCCTGATTCATAAACAGCTCAGTGTTCAGTGCATAAAGAAAAGGATCCTTGGTTTTCCTGGGTCTAAACATGCTACCTTTGTCTTGAGTGAATATCTTATGGAAGGTACTATTAAATCCCCTAAAGTATGGGTACATATCCAAAAGAAATTATATCAATATATCAGAGAGGTATCCTTATGCCTAGGCTCAGTGCAGCATTATTCATGATGTCCAAGATAGGCAATTAACCTAAGTGTCCATCAACAGATGAATGGATAAAGAAAATGTCATGTGTACACATACACATATCAGCCAGCCATGGTAGTACACACCTATAGTGCGAGTTACTCAGAAGGCTGAGGCAGAGTGACCACTTGAACACTTGAACTTGGGAGTTTAAGACCAGCCTAAGTAACAACAACAACAACAAAATTCTACCATTCGTGACAACATAAATGAACCTGAGCAATATCATGAGAAGTGAAATAAGCCAGGAACAGAAAAACAAATATAGCATGTAGCATGTTCTCATTTACATATGGAATAAAAAAAAAAAAAAGTTGTGCTCATTGAAACGGACTATTGAAGGACCATTATAAGAAGATAGGTTGGGGAAAATAGGGAGGTGTTGGTCAAAGAGTACAGACTTTCATTTATAAGATGAATAAGTTCTAGAGACCTAACATACAGTACAATAACTATAGTTAATAAGAATTTATTGTATACCCAAAATTTGCTGAAGAAGTAGATCTCAAGTATTCTTATCACATGTGCATGAAAAAAATGTAATGATGTAAGGTGATAGATATGTTAACTAGTCTGACTGGATCAATCATTTCACAAAGTATATGCATATCAAAACATCACCTTGTACACCATGAATACATATAATTTTTTATTGGTCAATCATACCTCAATAAAGCTGAAGAAAAATCACCTAGGGACAGAGAAGGAGTCTTTATTAAGCCTCTAGAGAAGAGCATGTGGACTCTTATGCCTGCATCCTAAGAAAATAAAAGTCTACAAGTCAGACAAAGCTAGGACTGAGATTTGCCTTCCTTGAAATTTTTTTTAGCAAGTCTTCAGGGAGGAAACCTTCACCTTCCCCATATGGTAGGCTACTGAAAGTTCCTTAAAAGAATAAAATGGCTGACCTGGACCTATCAATTTAAGTCAAATTACAGTGACTTAAATTACAAATTACAGTGACTTAGTACTTACTGTACTATAGGGTACAGTAATTCCTCAAATATAACAAATTAATATCCCATTTTAACCTATTGAGGGACTTCTAGGTACAAAATAATGACTTAAAGTGAAATATTAGGAACAATGATTAGTATACTGCTAGCTATTAAGTGTTCAAATGTTGCTAATATAAGAATCTCATTTTTCTCACTTTTTTAAAAATTAAATTTCAATAGTCACATGTAGCTAGTGGCAACCATATTGGATATTAGAGAAATAGAACATTTCCATCATCACAGAATGTTCTATGGTAGTGACATCGGAATCAGGAAGATGACAGGGTAATTCTGATTCACTGCTTATCTTAATTGCTGTCATAGCTCCAATTAATAGGATCCCTGAATTCCCCTTGTTTTTGAACCATCTATTCTCTTTCTTTGCATCTGGATTTGGTTATATGACTTTTTTTTTTTTGGCCAGCGAAGCAAGAGGAAATGTGATACAAGCAGAGAATTTCTTGTCCTGTTTCTCTGCAATAACTTTAAAGGCTTGCCCACACTAGCCTTGTTGAAGGAGATAAGAGACAAATGAAAGAGAGACCTGGCATCCCATTTGAGGTCATCCTAGACCCTCCAGCCTCTCACTGACCCACCGGCTGATTGCAGATGGATGAATTATTCCAGCCAAGATCAGCAGAAACACTCAGTTGACACACAGGATCACAAGAGGCAATAGATACAGTTTTAAACCACTAAATCATGAAGTGGCTTGTTATACTTGCAATGAAGCACTAGTCAAAATCCAGCTCAACTACTGACCCAACTGATAAACATAACTGCATAAGAGACGATGGAAGTCTAGGGAAGATTGTGCAGGTGAAAGATGACATGCCTATTACCTCACTCAGTTATATTGCTGCCCCTCAAGGTAATTTCTTCTTTCCTCCCCATGCAGAAGAATGCCCATAGAGGGCTGTCTAGGCCCTCTCTACCCTGTTATTTATTTTTTACACAGAAAGAGAAGTTGACAATCAGATGGATCAAAGCATAAAATATTTATTTCAGTGTTTTTCAATCTTTTTATCACATGGCACACTTGAACCTATACTTAAACTTCCACTGTACACTTAAATTATGTTTATCCAAAAAAAATGTAAAAAAAAAAAAAAAAAATTATATATATATATATATATATATATATATATATATATATATATATGTATACACTTAACTATGCTACTGATGTCTTTCAAAAATAACTAATCTTTTTTTGGAAGCACACATAAGATCCTCTTGTGTCACACTGATTAAAAATCATTCATATCCTGGATGAAGTATTGCATGAGAATCTGTAAAGGCAGTGTGTAAGATCTCACCCATTCTCTTTTACTTCCTGAGCCTCACCAGGAAGCTCACTCTACTTCCTGTCTCTATGCTGTGAGTACACCTGGAAGGTCCCTAGGTCTGCCCTCCAGAGGTAAACACCATCCGTACCCTGTGACCCAGTGAAGAGGAGATAGCAATTACATTATTGCAGATATAATTCAAAATTTCCAGTAACATTACTTATATTCTGAGTAAGTGATGGGTGACAGCACATTTGGTTCCAGAATTAAAATCTGAGCTACTATTTGAAAATGGAATTAGGTTGTCCAATACGCGAATGTCATAAATTAGCATTATTCTTTGCTTCTCTTTTGAATATGGATCCTTATGTGGATTTTTTTGCATGGTCTGACTCTGTAGGGAAAGCAGAAATAAAAGTCAGTCAGTCCTTCACATCTTGTTAAGAAATAATGAGATGAATGGGCAACAAACTCATGAAAAAATGCTCATCATCTCTAATCATCAGAGAAATGCAAGTCAAAACCACTTTGAGATTTCACCTAACCACAGTGAAAATGGCCCACATCACAAGCAATAGTTGTTAGCATGGCTATGGAGAGAAGGGAACACTTCTGCACTGTTGGTGGGACTGCAAACTAGCACATCCTTTATGGGAAGAAGTATGGAGAATCCTCAAACAACTAAAAGTAGACTTTCAAAAAGAAAAGAAGCACAGAAAAAAGATGGCGGCCAAGTAACAGCTTCTGTGCAGCTGGGCACAGTGAGAGTGGTGAGAGAAGGTTCCAGGCATCTTTGGCTGGTGGGTTTTGCCCAGAGGCTTACCTTTGGTGACACAGGAAGTGAGTGAGAGACTTCTGGACCGCACAAGGAGGACAGAAGCAGTGGAAAACCAGCAAGTGGTAGGTGCATTTGTTTGGTCAGAGGCTGCCTGTAGCTGTATCCATAGCAAGCAGGAAAAACCTTATCTGTGGGCTATTTTGGTTTTCTTGGACTTGGGCACTCGATTGAACTGCCTTGGAAGATCTTGGGCCAGTGTATGCAGAGGACTTTGGGCGTTGTCTGGGGCCCCATTCTGAGCTGCTGAGCTGGAAAGGAGCTAATATCGTTCAGCCATGGGTTGCCCACACAGCTGTTGTGGGAGAGCTGCCCTTTTGTGTTGCAGTACAGAGAACAGCTGGGAGACCTTGGGCAAATAATCCAGTGACTGAGCTTCCCTAAGGCCAGGACTGAGATACTGGGGAAGGGTGGAGATCCAAGTGTGGCAGATTAACAGCCTTGGCCCTCAGGAGCATAGTTGGAGTCTGGACTCAGCACACTGGATAAGCAGGCAGCCATACCAGGAGAGCTCCCAGGGATACGTGCCTTCCTTGGAAAGCTTCTGCTTGGCCAGGGTTCATAGTTTGGAGTGTCTTTTAAGTGAGCTGAGGAGACTTTTGGGCTCCCAATCCTGCAGGATCTGAGAGATCAGCAGAGGCCTCTAGTCTCCATCTCATACAGTTGTATCACATTGTGATTAACATCTTATACCTCAGAAGATCACCTGTTACCAAGACAATATTAAGCAAGTTATATATATAGTGTTTAGTTCTTTGTTTTTTTTTTTTTTTTTTTTTGGGGGGGGGGGGGGGGTTTCTTTGTGTGTTTTTTTTATTAATTTCAAAATTTTTCCTTGGCATTTTTCTTGATTTTTTTTTTTTTTTTTTACTTTTTTCTCCTCTTTTTTCACTTTTCTAGTTTAAATACCATCTACCATTTTTGCCTTCTTTAACAATTAGAATTTCATTTTTGTCAGTGTTTCTGCCCCTATTATTTGTCCCCCCCCCCAATGTTATCCCGTAAGTGTTCTTGTTTGTTTGTTTTGGTTTGATTTATAGCATTTTTGGCTTTCCTCTCTACCTGGTGGAGGTGGGGTACTGTGTCTGATCTGGCTGGCAAAGAGCCGTTGACCTCAAGGGAATCACCCAACCCAAGCACCCTCAGAGGTTGGGGGATTCTCAAGGTTGGGTCATAGTACCCTACTATATACCTATATTACTCCTGCATCTTTCTTTTGGTTCCTTTCTTATTTTTGTCAATATTTCCTTTTACTCACCCCCCTCTTCTTTCTCTTTTCTTTTTCTTTTTAAAATCTTTTCTCCCTTCTTGCTCTTCAATTTTCTCATCCTTCTGGTTCCATACCAAAGGAACTCACTAAAACTTTAAAGAGCAAGAAGAAGTAAAAGGATAATTAGGGTAAGGAAACAGATAAAAGAAAGCACTAATGAAGAAGAACCAGCAGAAAAATCCTGGTAACATGAAATACCAGTCCAGAGTAACCCCTTCTAGGGATCATGAGGTAGCTACACCAGAGGACTCCTCCTATAAAGAAATCTTAGAAATGACATAAGGGGAATTTAAAATACAGATGATGAAAGCAATTAAGGAAATTGCTGAGAAAGTGGAAAACAATCAAAAAACAATGAAGGAAATTGCTGAGAAAGTGGAATATAACCAAAAAGAAATCCAAGAACAGAATCAAATCAGAGATGAAAGACACCAAGAATACAGAAAGGATATAGCAGAGCTGAAGGAACTGAAGCAGTCAATTAGGGAACTTAAGGATGCAATAGAAAGTATCAACAACAGATCATGCTGAAGAAAGAATCTCAGAGGTAGAGGATAAAGCTCTTGAGATAACTCAGATAATTAAAGAAGCAGAAAAGAAGAGAGAGGAAGCAGAATGTTCACTGATAGAATTATGGGACTCTATGAAGCATTCAAACATATGAGTTATAGGTATCCCAGAAGGGGAAGAAGAATGCCCCAGAGGAATGGAAGCCATTCTAGAAAATATTATAAATGAAAATTCCCCAAATATCATCAAAGATTCTGATATACTCCTTTTAGAGGGATATCAGTCCCCAGGAGTAAACGCCAACTGACCTACAGGGGCAAATCCATCAGGGTAAACACGGATGTCTCTAATAAAATTTTTCAAGCCAGAAGACAATGGTCATCTTTAATCTACTTAATCAGAACAACTTCCAGCCCAGAATTCTATATCCTGCAAAGCTAAGCTTTAAAACTGACAGAGAAATCAAATCTTCTATTGATATTCAAACATTGAGGAAATTTGCCACCATAAGACCAGCTTTACAGGAAATATTTCAACCTGTTCTACATACTGACCATCACAATGGACCTTCAGCAAAGAAAACACACAGAAATTAAAGGATAGAACCTAGTTCCCACAATGATGAAAAAGACAAAACTAAGCAATTGACTTTCACAAAATAACATGAATAGAATGCTACCACACTTATCAATTATCTCAATAAATGTCAATGGCTTGAATTCCTTACTGAAGAGGCACAGATTGGCTGAGTGGATTAAAAACACAAGCCGTCTATTTACTGTCTGCAGGAAACACACCTCATGTCAAAAGACAAATTAAAACTCAGAGTTAAAGGTTGGAAGTGAATTTTTCAGGCAAATGGAACTCAGAAGAAAGAAGAGTTGCAATCTTATTTTCAGATACATGTGGATTTAAAGCAACTAAAGTCAAAAAAGACAATGATGGTCACTTCATATTGGTCAAGGGAAAAAAACAACAAGAAGACATTTCAATTCTAAATATTTATGCACCCAATTTAAATGCTCCCAGATTCTTGAAACAGACCTTGCTTAGTTTGAGCAATATGATATCCTATAACACCATAAAAGAGGGACTTCCGCACCCCACTCTCAGAGCTGGACAGATCTTCTAAACAGAAATTAAACAAAGATGTTAGAGATTTAAATGAGACCCTAGAACAACTGTGCTTGATAGACATATATAGAACACTCCATCCCAAAGATAAAGAATATACATTCTTCTCATCACCCCATGGAACATTCTCCAGAATTGATCATATCCTAGGACACAAAACAAACTTCAACAGAATCAAAAGAATTGAAATTCTACCTTGCATCTTCTCAGATAACAAGGCACTAAAAATGAAACTCAACTTCAACAAAAATTCTCAACCTCACACAAAGGCATGGAAGTTAAACAACCTTATGCTAATGACAGTAGGGTGGAGCAAAAAATAAAAAAGGAAGTCATTAACTTCCTTGAGTATAACAACAATGAAGAAACAAGTTACCAAAACCTATGGGATAGAGCAAAAGCAGTCCTGAGAAGAAAATGTATCTCTTTAGAAGCCAACATTCAAAAAAAAGAAAGAAAGCACACCAACAAACTCACAAGCCATCTGATGGAATTGGAAAGAGAAGAACAATCTAAGCCTAAACCCAGCAGAAGAAAAGAAATATCCAAAATTAAATCAGAGATTAATGAAATTGAAAACAAAAGAATCATTCAGAAAATCAATGAAACAAGGAGTTGGTTTTTGAAAAAATAGATAAACCTTTGGCTAGACTAACTAGAAATAAAAAAGTAAAATCTCTGGTACCCTCAATCACAAATGACAAAGGGCAAATAACAACTGATGCCACAGAGGTACAAGAGATTATCTCTGAAGACTATCAGAAACTTTATGCCCAGAGATTTGACAATGTGAAGGAAATGGATCAATATTTGGAATCACACCCTCTCCCTATATTTACCCCAGATGAAACAGATCTCCTGAACAGACCAATTTCAAGCACTGAGATAAAAAAAAAACAATAAAAAAATCTTCCAACAAAAAATGCCCTGGTGTGGATGGCTTCACACCAGAATTTTATCAAACCTTCAAAGAAGAGCTTATTCCTATACTGCAGAAATTATTCCAAAAAATTGAGGAGAAAGAAATCTTTTCCAACATGTACTATGAAGCAAAGATCACCCTGATACCAAAACCAGGAAAAGACCCAACTAAAAAGAAGAATTTCAGACAAATTTCACTAATGAATATAGATGCAAAAATTCTCAACAAAATCTTAGCCAATAGATTACAGCTTATCATCAAAAACGTCATACATCATGATCAAGTAGGTTTCATCCCAGGGATGCAAGGTTGCTTTAATACACACAAGTCTATTAACGTTATTCACCATATCAACAGAAGCAAAACCGAAGACTATATGATCCTCTCAATAGATGCAGAAAAAGCATTCGATACAATCCAGCATCTTTTTCTAATTAGAACACTGAGGAATATAGGTATAGGTGGCATATTTCTTAAACTGATCGAAGCTATCTATGACAAACCCATAGCTAATATTTTACTGAATGAAGTAAAACTGATAGATTTTCCTCTTAGACATGTAACAAGACAAGGTTGTCCTCTGTCACCATTACTATTCAAAATAGTCCTGGACTTCTGGCCGAGTGTGGAGGCCCAACATGGCGCTGCGGTGCTGGAGTTTCTTTACCCAAGGGTCCCGGCTTCCTTGTGGCCTCGCTCCTAGGCAGGAAGACTTTAGAGACTTTTAAGAATTTCAGTTCACGGATTGGATTAAAGATGGCGGCTGAGTAACAGCTTCCCTGCAACTGGGCACAGCGAGTCTGAGGAGACAAGACTCCAGACATCTCTGGCCGGTGGGATCTGCCTATGATCATCCCTTTGAGGATACAGGGAGCCAGCAAGGGACTTCTGGACCCCAGGAGGAGGACAAAAACAGTGGAAAAATGGCAAGTGACTGTGTGTGTTCGATTGACCTAATCACGCTGGCAACCGTGAGTACAAGCAGCAGTGAGACTGCTAACTGGAAAGGCCTTACCTGTGAACTTTTTCGGTGTTCTTGGATTTGGCACTCAGTTGAGCTGCCTTGGGGAGAGCTTGAGCAAAAGTGTGGAGAACTTTGGGCATTGTCCGGGGCCCCAAAATGAGCGACTGAGCTGGGCTCAGTGAAAGCCATTGTGTGAAAAAACTGCTCCGGCAAGCTCCGCCCCCAGAGTCCCAGAGCAAGGAACAGGCGGGACAAAGTAACCTAGTGACTGAGCAGCTTAAAGGCGGGGACTGAACTGCCTCACAGTCCTAATCCTTAGGGGCAGAGTGAGACAGTTTTGGCACACTAGAGCCTTGGGCTGTTGCCTTGGGTAGAGTGCCCTGACATCACATCTCATAGCAACCTCAAACTCCTGGACTTGGCGCCACCCAGACCTCCATAAGAGCTGTGCAGCAACCCCCGATCAGTGACCTGCACCCACCGGGACTCTGCATTCCCTGATCAGGAACTGCAGGAACCATGCAACTCTGCATCCCCCTCCTGTGTCCTCTCAGCCTCCACACTAGCTCATCCTTCTGACAAGGGACTCTGGGAGCTGTGTGCCCTCTGGAGCCCTCCCTGCCTCTGTGCAGAGCCCTTCGCCTGGCCAGAGACTGCAGGAGCCTTGGGTTCTCTGTGCCAAAGTCACTGAGTGCCAGGCACAGAGAACCGTGCGCACCTCCCCCAGCCCTGTTGCTGAATCCGGGTGTGTTGCACACAGGAGCTGCTTCCACAACCACAACTCCCTAACTACAGCAGCCCCAGAGGAACTACACAGAGTCACTCCCTACAAAGATCCAGCAACAATAGAGTGATCCCGCTGGGGTCTAATATTGGAGCGACACCTCCCCAACTCTGAGGACGGCCAGAGGCAATGGTGAAAAGCAATCATGAGGCAAAATCAACAGAAAAACTCTGGCAATATGAATAATCAGACAAGATCAATTCCCATGGATCAATGAGGCAGAAACAGCACAAGACCCCATGCACAAACAAATAGCTGAGATGTCAGAAATTGAATTCAGGATCTGGATAGCAAATAAGATCGAATTAGAATTCCAAAGGTTATCTCAAGAATTCAATGGATTCAAAGAGCAAATGACCA